>NDGM010975249.1:0-10555 GCA_002564305.1 Octomys mimax | reverse complement strand
TTTTTTTTTTTTGGTACTGGGAATCAAACTCATGACCTCACACATGCCTGGTATGCTCTGTACCACTGAGTTGTGTCTCTGGTTCCTTGACTCAATTTCTTGACTTCCTGTCTCTTATCTCTTTCATTTCTTTAAGAGTACAATAATTTTTCCAAAAATGTATTTTAGAGCACATGATTCTTCCTTTCTTATTACAGTTCTTCCTATAAGTTTTGCATGGTATAATTAGTACCTCTTTAATTCATTCAACAATTTCATAGTCCTAATTGCCTTTTGTTGTCCTGTACTCATAGATAAAAGACATTACCAAATTGCATGATTGAATTATTTGCACAAACTCTCCACACTTGTGCGAATGTTACTAGGGCTGTCCTTGTGATCTTAATCTGCCGAGATCTATGATACAAAAAAGTCCTTACTTATCTGTTCTTTCTACCCATTTGTCTATGCATCCATCCACACAATCTTGAAGCCCTGGGAGTTTGGAAAAGTAGCTTGTTAGAACCTTTTACAGTAGGGGATCCTCTGCCTGCTTTTTTTCCTTTTGCCATTAAGATTTTTCCAAATCTTTATCAAGAATTAAATTTTTATACTATATATACTTATAAGGAAAAAGTAGCAATTTATATCTTATAAGAAGCTCACAGATCCATAGCTTGTATTTCTGCTGATGATAATATCAACTAAAGCCAAAACATAAAAACACAAAAAATGAAAAATATATCAATTTTAACATATCTAAGATAATTTCAGGGGATCAGAGGCGTGACTTTCGTGTGTACTAGCTACTCTCCTCATCCAGTTTACCCTTACTGGCATTACTCCACCCCATGAATTAGATCACCTTGGCTTGCTAGATTGAGATTACAGGGTCTTTATAACAGATTATTTTCTGAAGTCTGGTAACAGTTTTCTTGCTTTGTACATTCAGGCTACAGTACCATGCCAACTTCTTAAATCTCACATTTTTATCTTCAACAAAGTTTTAGGTGGAAAAACATGTGAACTGGTCTGCAGTCATGTTTGTGAGTGCCAGTTGAACCTCCACTCCACTGAGATCCACCCTCCATTCTGGTATTTGAGCCTTCCAAACACTGCTAAGGCCTAGGCCTCTTCTACCTAGTTTATTGCTTTGGTTGTGTGTCCATAACTTATCATAAAGTATCTCATTCTTACCAGAGTTATTCTTTGTAGGCTGTTCTGTCTGGTCAGTACCACTCTAATTTATGCTGTGATGGTACACAGAATACTGACATCCCCCCTAAAGAACAGAGGTACTGAAGATTTCATGTTTAATAAAAGAGAATAGTTAAAGAAGGGACAGACCATTGGATGCCCCTTTCATTTCGAAACTATAGCCTTGCAGGGAATGAATGCTGAGGTTTTAGTTTCCTTGGTTTTACTTTATGGATTAGTACTTTGAAACAAAGAAAATGTTCTAAACACCTGGACTCCAACTCATTTCTAGGAATATGGTAGTTTAAAATGTAAGTGCAATCTCTATTTGCTGAGAGAAGTCTGAATATTCATTGAAGAGGAAGTTTTTCACTGATATATAATTTTTTTAAAAAAAATCTGTTACATTGGCACTTTGCCTATGTATGATCAATTTTTCTAGTTGTTTTTCTAGCCAATTGGAGGAAAATTAGAGTATTTTCTTTTAAGAAGGCTTTATTCCTTTTGCTTTTAAAAAATTTTTTATTTAGGTTTCATTCTTGATTGAGAATCTTTGCTACAAAATTGTTTTGTAGTATGATAGGAAGAAATTTGTTCTGGGACAATGCCTGTCATTGCAGGTGTTGTTGTTAAAACAGAACCTATTTTTTTCCTTTAATTTTTCCCATAAAATTTCGTTCATGGGGCTAAATTATCCATTATGTTAGAAGCATATTTTGTATTTTCTCTTAAAAATGCTCTAAACTTCACTGCAATAATATATAATACTCTTTTTTTTAAAGACAGCCTTTCCTGTTGTCTGAGTTTTTTTAATCCCCAGCTTGGAAGTCATTCAGTAAAATCGGTGCCATCAGCTTTTACATTTGTTGTTGCAGTATTAGAATGCTTTCTTTCATTGAAGAAAAGTGGTTTCTACAGGAGGGTGCAGATTTGTCCATACAATATTTTCTTCTTTAATCTTCATCCCATTTAAATATTTACTTGCAAAGTTTAGAGATTTTAAGGTGATTTTCCTCCTCTATCTCATATAACACTGGAATGTTTTTGTAGAAATGAGAAGTGTGCATGTTGGAAAGTTAAAATGCTTCCAATATGAAACCAAGCCTTGAAGAAATCTTTCAGTTCAGCACTGAATTTTCATCATTCTCTAATTTCAAAGCTCAAGAAAGATCTCAGCGATTTTTGCCCCCTTGAGAATATTCAGTGAGATCCAGGAATGTGAGTTTTCACTACAAAACTTCTTAGATCCTCTTGTGTGGAAGTTTGTGAGGTTATTTAGACTGAACTAAAAGGGATTAGCCAAAGAAGGTAAATTAAATAATATTCTAGACAAGAAAAACAGTAAGGAGAAATATATAGTCTCTAAATAAAATATCAGGTTAGCTAAAATTTTCTGAGAAAACAAAAAGAAAATTTTTTGTTATAGTAAAGGCACATAGATAGAATTTACAAAAATGATAGTAATCAGCTATTTATTTTCTACGCAAACTTTTCAATATAAAATATTACCCATTTTTTAAGATTCACTGTTCTTGAAGTCATACAATTAAAAATCGACAGCTTTGAATTTTACATCCATAGGTGAAAAGAATGCCTTAATGTTCAATTCTATTTCCCTAAAACTGTAAAAGCCTTGTTTTCTTCAGATTAAGTTCACATAATCAATAGGTTACCTGGTATGTTAAATAATTAAAACTATCATTTCATAAATATTTTGTGTGCTGTGCCAGTCCCGCAGTAAGCAGCTGTAATCCCAGTGCTTGGGAGAGTGAAAACAGGAGGATCACTGAGAGTCCAATCTACATAGTGAGAACCTGTAGAGTCTATACTAAAATATATTAAACAAAGAAATAAATAACAAAAAGTTACATAAATTTGTAACTTAAATTTTATGCCTTTTAACAGTTTTCCTCTTGTGCATGCTTTCCTATTGAAATCCTGAAGAACTCACATTTGCTTTACTGAAGGAGACAACTCCTTTACAGTAACTGTATTTTTAAAAATCTTTAAATTTTGAAGAGTATTATAGCTTTTGAAAGGTCTTATTACTGGCTAGAGACAACTATTTTCCTGGAAATTTTTTTAAAATATAATTGTTATATATGTTTCATAAGTAGCAATTAATTTAAAGTTTTGCACTTTAATTCCTCAAATTTCCTCATTCATCAGCTTTCTCTCCACAGTTTCCATCACTTGCCTTACAGCAAAATTAAATAAAAGAACTGTGTGCCTTTTCCAAATATGCTGCTTGGAGTGCTGCAACATTTGTTTTTGGAATTCATATTGTTTTCCTCAGGATTTTTATTTTATGCATATATATTATGCTACAGACTATATAATCTATATCTATATATATATATTATATAGATAGATAGATGTTGAAAAAAATCCCAATTTTTCTTAAAAAAGGACTATATTTCATACTTAAAAATTCAACATTAATGGATCATTATACCAGTAGAACAAATGTACACTCAAGCTAGTAATTCCACTTCAAGTTCTGTCCTTATAGTGTCTAAAAGCCCCTTGACTCCCGCGTACCATTTATGCTAATTCTCTGCTCAGCGTTTCCACACCTTATAACTCTTTCAAAATGGTCATGAAGATACTCGTCGTGACACGTTACACATCATTAAACTGACAGTGATAAAATTGTGTGCACAGTTATTTCTTAAACGCGTAGATCTGTATCACGTAGCGACAGGAGCTCTGTGTGCCATGTAACGGCAAGCACTGTGGGGCCATCTCCATCAGCGAGGGGAAGAGGCAAAGTCCCAGGACACCTTCCCAGCCATCACAAGAGCCTATCAGTAGAGCTCGAATGTTTCCCAGATAATGATCTGGGTAAACTATTTTATGCTACAGGAAATATATGATTGAAAGAAGTATTCTGAATGAAGGGAAAAATGGAATGCTAATCACTAGTCACATGTGAAGTCTCCAGCTTCTATGATTATATTGTTTATATTTTTCTCAGTGGTCATCACAGTCCATTATATTTAAATGACATTAGTACATTTTTTCACTCTAGAACCTCATTGTTAGCAGGCATTACATAATAAAAAATTCTATACCCCACTAATCATTTTACTTCCCAAAACTTTCCAAATATGTTGTTCTTAGACTATTTGCTGATTTATGTAGTGATTTATTTGGTGATTTATGTAGAAGAAATCTGATTTGTCTGTATTACTTAGAACCGTGTCACATCACAAGGATGGCTCATGGATAATTATCTAGCTCTTTGACCCTGAGCATTTTATAATCTCAAGTCTCAGTTTCTTTTACTATAAATTGAACTTATTTAATTAGGCCATCATACGATCTTATTATTCATGTATAATTTTCCATTATCTCCCTCTATATGTGTTGTGCTGCTGCGCTCATTTCTCTGGTTCTCTATGCCACAATTTGAATACCTTTCTGTGAAGCTGACATTGTCAGAAGATATGTCATAAATAATGTTTAACGCATATTCCTCCTTCATAATTTAGAGAGTTTATATAAACACTATTTCATGCCAGGCATTTTGCTTTCCTCTTAAAATGCTAAAACTTACTTCATTGAAGAGCAAGCAAAGAAACAAACAACCAAAACAGTTCCCTCTAATCATTAACTGGACTACTGGGCTTTAAGGAATAATTTTACATTTTACTGATAATCTAACATTACTGTGCTATAGCTGAAAAATTCTTTTTTATCATGAAATCTTTATAAAAGATTTTATGCTGTCAGCCGGTGAATTTATCAGTGAGAAAATAGCATGATGTGTCTCCTATAAAATGAGACTCTTCTCTGCTTGTCAGTACATTTTAATTCAGTAAGTTGAAGACAATAAAATGAATTATACTTATGTTTTTCTGAGGTTGTTATATAAATAGATTAAAGAAAGTCCCTGCATGTGGGCCTACAAGTAGCTCATATTTTTCCACTTGATCACAGTAGCCAGGACTCTGTATGTTCATCAATGCCAATGTAAATTCTTTTAAAATAAATTATTTTAAACACAATCCAGATAAACATAGATTAGTCATCTAGTGAAAATTTTATATAGTCTTCAGAATACCCCTCAAAGTGGAAAGATATAATAAAAATGGCAAGAATTGAAAATAACTACCCCTTAAAGCTCTGACCCCTCCTCACCGTAGGACCTTACAGATGTTTTTCATTCACTGCACACAGTTACTCCTATTACTGACTTTGTTTTTGTTTCTGGGGAAGTTCCTTACCCTGTCCTTTTCTGAATGATGAATTCATGCTGCCATCACTGTAAACTCTGATGAAAGAGATTTTTCTGTAATAAAGCCATGTACCAACACTGTTTAATAAATCTTGCCAGTTGTTAACAATTTCTTTTGTTCAATGTATCCATAGCTCAAGTGAAAAAGGCTTTAAGCTTACCACACACATAATATATGTATTTGAAATTACAGAGACTTTGCGCCTTTGTTCAACATTTAAAAATTGGAGCAAGGAAGTAAAAATGGTAGAATAGAAGCAAACAGTGTAGTCCAGATTTTCTCATGTGTAATAAGAAAGGCTAGACAATTGCTACTAAGTGAGGTGAGTGATGCAAGGAATGCAATACTAGAGGGGGAATTTGAAGGGCTGGGGAGATAGCTCAGCAGCATAAGCACCTGCTTGGCAAGCACAAGGTCCTAAGTTCAATTCCTAGTACCACAAACAAAAAAGAAAGAAGAAAGAAAGAAAGAAAGAAAGAAAGACCCAAGAATTGAGGTTATTAAAAGAGGATGAGACAAAACAAATGCATTGCCTCTAAATCCATGACCCAAGTGCAACAAGAGTTGAGGAGCAGCATGAGTGAAGAAAGAAGGGAAGATACATAAAAGGAAAGGAAAGGAGGGAAAGACTCATGTGGTCCAACTGGAGTACCACTGTAACAGACCCACAGAAGACTATATATAATAGGAACAGAGGTCAGAAATATACAAGGAGATAAAATATACAAGGAATTTTCTTTTAAAAGAGTGGCAAAGTAGGTGACTGGTTCACGTAGATTAAGACAGACAGTCCTTATCCTTTCTGGAGTGGTATACCAGTTCCTTTGAAGACAATATTTCCATAGAGGAGAGACAGATGGATTTAGGATAATTCCAAAACATCACATTTATCATTTATTTATACTATTGTTACATTGCAATATACAGTGAAATAGTGATATCACTCACCATGGTGCAGAATAAGTGGATCTGAGCTTTTCCTGCAATAAGATGGCTCATCAGAGGGGGAGCCAAGAGAGTGACAAGTGAGATGTATTGCCTATGTCCAGTCTATTCCATAATCTCATTTCTGTTGCTCTCCCTAAAGGATGTTTTGCTTCAAAAGTGTATGTAGACTTTTTATTGCTTTTGTGTCAGTCTCAGGATTCTCTGCTTTGAGTTTAACCAAGAACAATATGGAGATTTGAAGTTGTGTCAGGCATTGTTAAGACTGCTATCATTTATTAGATCAAGCAGTTGTTTCTTTTTTTAGCATGGGTAAAAGTGATTAACTTGTCTCATTTACAAATGAGTTGCAGACCTGTTCATTCCTATTTTGGCGATAATTTATAGCTGAGAATAATGCTCAAATTCTTTTAAAAGCTGAGTTCAGTGATCATGAACCAGCTGAAAGAAAGGAATTAGCTCAATCTCTTAAAATCTTCCCTAATATTTGTAACACATCAAAAAACCTCACTGTTCATTCATTACCCCCACTATTCTAGTTAGACCTTAAATATAGCCTCTATACCTGATGAATGAATATACTTACCTTTCTTCTCTGAAGTGAAATATTTGATTCATTGAGCAGACTGATTATGTCACATAAGGAAACAAGCTTTGTAACCCATTCAGCATCACTGAAATGTACTTTCAGTGCTGATTGTTTTGTCCAAAAGAAATTTCTGAAGCAGATTTCATAAATTAAAAGTGCTGAACAATGATCTTCCTCTAGAAAGCCATTTCATTTCTGTCTATAGGAGACACTGAATGTGTCCTGGGTCCACTCCTCACTGAGCTACTGTCATAGATTTGGCTTCAGGGCATGTTCTCTATAGTGGTTGATAATTTTAATCACATTCTGCAAACCATCATTAAGTTTGCATGACAGTTTTCAGCTAGCCAGCATTTCTCTAAGGATGACACAGTGAATGGATGACACCTCACATTCAGGAGTGACTGCTGTGACCCACATAGTGGAACCAAAGAGCCATCTAGTAGAGGAATCTGCTCATTCCATGCGTACATCAACACAATGTGACTAATGCAGTTTTTCTAAATGTAATCATACAAAATATCTTATGGTTCAGCAGAAGTGCTGTTGATTGGTGGAGTACACATAACACAGCCTCATGTGCAACATCCTGAAAAATACTTCTTACCAAAACAAGCATTGCTCCTCATTGTCCACAGCAGCATATTCACTAGCCTGGATCTATAAAATAGTCACTCACTCATCTTCTCTAACAATTAGGCCTCAGCACTCTGTTATTAGTCTGATTATGAAGACATGATACTAGCTAGAAAAAGGAGCACACGACTCTTTGTAAATTGCAACATCTCTTGAACATTCATGACAAATGTCGGTAAAACCAAAGGGCATTTTAGATTTGGAAATGTAGTTAGCCACCAAGATTAGTGCTCCCAGTATAGACATTTTTGATGAAATGGTGGCCCTCAATAATTGTTTCTGTTCTTTGTACTCATGTTATTTATTTTTTTCTTTTGAAAAACGTCAAAGGCTTATCTTTCACCTTAGAGTGCTTATTCTCCATGAGGCAAAAGCAGTTTCAAGGGTGCTATGGCCTCCTTGGATAGCCAATCAAAACATACTATACAAATCAGCCTTAAGGATGGTTCACCTCCTCTTGCAGGAAATTTTAATTTACATAGAAATCTAAGTGTGTTTTTGCAAGTAGTTTTCTTTTTGTTGGCAATTTTAAAATCTCTCTTCACTATTTCTACAATCTTCAAAGAAGCATCTCCAGTGTGTTTGTTTTCACTCATTTTGGTTAGTATGAGATTGTGAGCTTATAAAAACTGTGACCAGAAAATGTGTGTACCTTGAAGCAGATGAAAGTGACTCCTAACAGGTGGGCCAGACATAGCCTAAAGTCAGTGTTAGATGCTGAGCTAAAGCCCACAAAATCAAGCTGTGTGAGGGAAGGACATCTCCTCACTTGCCACTGTGATGCAGGTTGTCACTCGACTCTCATGGATGGCGTTTTCATATGAATTTGCAAGAAATAATTTATTATGGTTTTCTCTGCTAATGTGTGGTCTCCATTCACTACTACTCCCAAGCAATAGCATCACTGCCACAGCCCCACCATGGATTATCAGGCCATAGATTTTCACAAGAAATGCACAATCTCTATCTGTGTTATGTGCATTCACAGTAAAGTACAGATTGCATTCTATCAAGAAAATAGTGTCAGTGCTGATTATAAAGATGAGCAAGCTCAGCAGTAATGTGGATGTAGGGGTGTCTGTAATACAGATGAATTCTTGCCTGCTGGCTGTGCACTTTTGCTGTGCAGCCCAGTTCCTGTCAGGTAGCATCGCATGATATGGGGACGTGAGGCAGCTGGATCAAAACACCGAGAACATGCACGCGAATGCATGTAGGGGCTGGGACACAGA
The DNA here is from genome assembly GCA_002564305.1 of Octomys mimax. Lineage (NCBI taxonomy): Eukaryota > Metazoa > Chordata > Mammalia > Rodentia > Octodontidae > Octomys > Octomys mimax. The sequence goes on along the minus strand of NDGM010975249.1, from coordinate 1,736 downwards.
AGGCTGCCCTGGCTGGAAGTGAGTTGTGAGGGACTAACTGCACCCCATGGCTTTAGGAGTGTTCATTTTAATGCTGTCCACATGGGCTTTTGAGTGAATACTTGCCTTTCAAATCTACAACATGGCTTGATGACATCTCCTGGGAGTTTGCTGAAGTAATGTGCTTGAAAATGAACTCCATCCAATTAAACTTCTTTTCTTCATGCTACTTTATTGTGAGGAGGGAGGAGCTTACAATCACTAAAGCCATCTCTGGCTGAAAACCACCCCAGCTATCAGCCTACTGAACAATATCAAAAGCAAATATGGTAAATAATTTCCAACTTGCTCTTCCTGGTGGGTCCAGAGCCCCAGAAGACACAGAAAGACACACAAATTGGCATGAATAATAGATACCCACTCTTGTACAGAAGTTCAACTAAGTCAGAAGGCACTTCTGTTTCAACTTTCTATAAAACTTCTTTTTTGGTATTTGTTGATGGGCTTATGTACATATTTTTAGTCATCTTTTACAAACTTTGATTTATTCTTTGTTATACTTCATATGATTTTTATTACTCATCTCTTTCTAATAATTGTGATTTTGCTTTTTCACATATTAGCTTTGTTATTTCTCTTATTTCCTGTGTGTTCCTGTGAATATGCTTGTTGTGTGTGTGTGTGTGTGTGTGTGTGTGTGTGTTTGGTCCAGGGTTATATGACACTGAACTACATCTTTAGCCCTTTTTCTTTTCTTTTTCTTTTGGGGTGGATGGGAGGGTCTAATAACACAACCCAGATTCATAGTGATCCTCCTGATTTCTGCCTCCCTAACACTGGGATTGCAGGCGCACACCACCATGCCCAGACTCCATTGCTGGCTCAGCACACCTGGAGGCGGGGCCAACGAGGCATGCAGAGCCAGGGATCAAACCCTGGCTCCTGAGCTTACCTAAGGAAGCACTTAGTAAGCTGAGCTATGCTGCTGGCCCTTCCAGCCGTTTTTATGTTTTGTTTTAGGGTGGGGTTCCAGGATGATGTTGGTCTTGCAGTGTTTCTGCCTCTGCCTCTCAAATGTCTGAAGGACCTGTATGCACTATCAAGTCCAGAATGTTGTCCCATAACTTTCTATCTTTGATTTATTTTCTCCTTGTTCATATTTTGAATAATGTTCAATATTCTTGCTTATGGTCATTTATTTTCCAAAGCCCCAATTACCCAAAAATCATTATTTTTGAAAGTATTAGTTGATGTTATTTCTGCATCTTCATCACTTCAGTTGTGTTTTAACTGTGGATGCTGGAATAAGGAGTTGGTTTTACCTTACTGCTACATCCCACTCACAGTACTTACTATTGTTATGATTACTCATTTGTAATATCACCTGTGGTACTGATATTGCCCATGACACTGAGTGCACTGGACAGGCGCTCTGGCTGAGCTACACTCAGCCCCATACTAGACATTATGTATCATGCTGCACTTTCTACAGAGCCATGTTCAAAGCTCTGAAAAGTCTTTACAGAAACAGGGAAGATTAATAAAAGAAAGCACCAGCAAGGACCTAAGTAGCTATGACTATAAGAAGCCTAAAGAAGCATCCTATGAGATCCACCCCTTTGGCAGTCACATAGCAAAGCAAGAAACAGATGATGGAATTTTTCCAAAGGTCATCCTAAAAAATCTTAAGAATGATGTTTTTTTTTTCAGAATTTTATTGATAAACAAATAGCAATTAGACAGTTTCAAATCAAATC
>NDGM010975246.1:0-13730 GCA_002564305.1 Octomys mimax | reverse complement strand
TCAGGCCCTTGTGCTTGCCAGGGAAGCACTTATTCTACTGAGCCATCTCCCTGGCCCTCCAGTATGTTGTTTTAGTTTGACTATATGAAAAAAAATTAAATCACAAGACATGTAGTTGGTCAAGGAGGGAGTACTTTAATAGCCCTTCTTCTCACAAATAGTTATTCTTCTTTGATATTACATCAAACCTTCGTAGTCATTTCTATCAGTCACTTTATCAATGGATTTTTTCCTCTTCAATGGATTGTCCGTTTCATCAGTCTACCTTGTGCTTTAAATTGATTTCTTACCCGTGCATGATTTTAGGTTATCATCCATTGATCATTTACAGATATTGGCTTACTGAGTGTTCAGACCCTCTGAATATTGACACAGTTCATTATACATTTAAATACTTACAAATCTTAGTTTTAAATATCATCCCTCATAGCTTCAAAGAAGTTTTTCAACTGTTCAGAGGCTGTCAGACTCATGATGGCAGAGAAAATTTCCTCTAATTTCTACTGCAAAGCTGGAATTGTGTCATCAGCAGGGAACGCTGCCAGTCATTTGCCTTGAAATGACACTGTCGCTTAGCTTACCTTTGAGACAATGTGTGCCAACTCCCTGTGTCTGAATAATAGTTTTTCTGCCAGTCAAACTTTCAAATGAATATAGCATTCCATGAAAGAGTGGCTAATTTACATCTCACTGAAACATTTTCACGATAGTTGAGTCCTATTCTAGTACGTGTAGCAAGCCATGCTCTCTATATATTCCTTTTTTGTCATACGTCATATTAAAATGATGTGTTACTCAAAAATTGAGATTTCAGGAAATGAATGATTGCTACTGCCTTGGCATAAGAGCCAGTGGTGCTTATTTTAATGTGAATGAGTGGTACAGAAGACTACAAAGCTGCCATTCTCTCTTGCTGTTTGTCCACCACTGTATCTGTGTCATTAGTGAGTCAATAGAGAAAAAAGGCAAATAATATCTTGGCATTAGAATGAAAATAGATTTGATCTGGAAGTTTCTCTGAAGAGGGTCTTGATGACCCCCAGGTGTTCACTGGCCAATAATTGAGATGTAGGATTTGCTTTAAGATCGTACAAGAAGGAAGAAGGGTGTGGGGGCATAAGCACATCGCAGAGGCTGTAAGAGGTAACTATTAAAGTTGGGCCCTGGGTATGTGCAGGCTCTCTATGCTGCTCTGTCTACTTGAGATGGATTTGAACTTTTTCATAAGGGTCCCAGGACACTAGCCTTAGTTCGTTGTGGACAGTAGTGCTGTTCATAGGTGGGGAAGACTTGGGCAGCAGAGACAGGTTTAAACAGGAAGGATTCTGTTTAGGACACATGGAACCGACATGCTAGTGAAGTACCTGTTTTGGGTATGGGATCAGGCCCAGAATCCCCAGCAGTCAGCGGATATTTTAAATGATGGATTGGGCTGCTATGGTCACAGTGTGTGCAGAGATGAACTCAGTTGAGACGCTTCTCTTCCTGTTTGAGCTTGCCGATTGGGCCTTGTTGAATTGCACAGGTTTTCCTTCTCTCTGGATGCTTGGCACTTCCCCCTTGGCATGTAATCTTTCATCCTCTGGTGCTATGATTATCTCTTGGGATTAGAGCACATTAGGAGGACCCAGGAGAAGGAGGCAACTTCTGGATTTGCTTGGGAAGCTCTAAGCCCGTTTTTATCCAACCCTTCCTCATCTGTTATGATGGGGCTCTTTAAGCTTGATTTTGATTAATGTTTGTAAACTGCACACACCACAATATTTGCTGGAGCTGGTTAGAGTTTAGAATTGTTATCCTAGGCTATCCTGGTGGTGAAGAACTTAACATTTGGAATTGTCAGTTTGGACTCAAAGCCCTCCCACTTTCTGGTTGCGTGACTTGGGCCAGTAGCTAAGTTCCTGCTAAGTTTCATTTCCTTTTACCTAAAGTAGAGAGTTAGAAAAAGCATCTCCTTCCTTGGTTTGGAGGAAAGAGTCAGTGAGGCAATGCATTCAAAGGCTTTTGCCCACAGGCAAATATTCAGTTGCTGTTGGTTTGATTTTCCCTTTTACTCTATCTGTGTCCCCTCCTGCTGGTGTCAAGCAGTAAGAGAGAATGAAGAAAGGAAGTAATGACTCATCCTGCTGACCAGATGGCCTTGTAAGTGGCCATTTCTATTGCTCTTAGTTCTTTCTTACCATTCTTCCATACAAGAGTTCCATGACTCAGTGCTAAATGACTTATCAAAGAAGCCAACCAGACCCATCTGGAGCCAAGAGAGGTCCATCTGTTGGGAGCATTTGGGAGCCTCTGCTGCCTTGGAGAGCATCACTGTCTTCCAGGGACAAGATGAACGAGGCAAGGCAGGGCCTGCTGCTCCCCACCTTGTCCAGTTTTGCAGAACTGAAGTGCTGACTGCAGCCTCTGAAAGTTCCAGCTCCTGTGTGTTTTTGCAACTGAAGTGAGAGGAGCCTGTTTTATACTCAGCATTTGCTCCTATGTTCTGAGTCATTATCTTTTGGTCATTACCATTAAAAATTTATCCCAAGGATAAATTTATTGTCCAAATCTTTGTGTATTTTTCTATGTTCATATTTCCTCTAGTTCCTAGATCCTTACACACACTCTACGTTACCCTTTTCATTGTTTTGATTTCCCCAAACGGTTATGTGCATCTTTCTAGATCTGTACTTCTATTTACTAAAACTATTGTTTTTACTGACATAAACATTGAAAATACAAAATTTCATATCATGTTCCTACCTTTTTTTAAATGTATTTGGTACAGGGTCTTGCTATGCAGCTCAGACTTGTAGTGATCCGTCTGTCTCAGCCTCCCCAGTGCTGGGATTACAGGTGTGCGCCACCATGCCCGGTCTTCATGTTTCTACCTTTAAAGCATTTGTATTTTACTGGGTTGGACAGATACAGGAGGGTTTAGGGTTGGTATTTTAATTCAGACACGCACAGGAACACACAACTGAGATGCATATAACATGCAAGAGTGATGTGGGGCCAGTGTGAGCACTACTGTCCTCCTCACTCAGCTGAGAGGACAGCAACAGGACAAGGGCAATGGTGAATGTCAACTGCCCCCATTTAGTGTTGGGAAATAGTGCTATTTTGCGTGCTTCTTCTGTGACAGCAGGGAATTGGCTTTCCTGTTCAGTGTTTACAGAACATGGAACAGCCTCGCCTATTGTAGGCACTCAAGAACTTAGATTAATAAATGATTGAGGGCTGGGAAGACAGCTCAGTGATCTAAGCACCTGCCTGGAAAATGTAAGGACCCGAGTTCAATCCTCAGTACCACATGCTGTGCTGGCCCCTTGCCAGCCCAAAACTGGGCGTGGTGATACAAACGTATAATCTCAGCACTGGGAAGGCTGAGACAGGAGGGTCACTATGAGTCTGAAATGCATAGTGAGACAATGTATGAAATAAATAAATAAGATCAATAAATGAATAAGAGCCAGGGGTAGTGATGCACTAGACAGTACACACCTTGGGCGAAGGGAATGGCTGCAACTTAGCTGCTCTTCAGCCAGTTTCACCACGTACAGATGCGGGCCCTGTGTCACCACATCTTCTGGCTTGTTTCATTACAGAAAAGCAGGCATCTTGATTTTCAGGTGAACTGTCCATGTTTAAAAAATTATTACCAGGACTGGGGAGAGAGCTTAGTTGTCTAAGTGCCTGCCTGGAAATCTCGAGGACCTGAGTTTGATCCCCAGTACCGCATGCTGTACAGATCTACAATCCTGGTTCACTGTTCCAGTACTGAAACCATGTATGGTGGTATATGCCTGTAATCCCAGCACTGGGGAGGCTGAGACAGGAGGATCACTGTGAGTCTGAGCTGCGTAGTGAGACCCTGTATCAAATAAATAAATAAGTAAATAAATATTTAAAAAAATGAAAAATATTAACAAAATGAGAACATCACATTATTTTGTACTATTTTATGTTTTTATGTATAATTAAAATGAATTGAATAAAAATGAAATATGTTCAAACCATCATATGTTGGCCATATAAATGAATCTTCCAGCCAATGTGGCTTGTAGGTTGTTGTTTTGCATGCTCTGGGCTAATGCATGCCACAGAGTAACCCTGAACTGATGCATTGCCAGAAGAAGTGAGATTAGGTGCCACCCAGGAACCAGGGCAGGGCCTGAATGGGTTGATGAGTTCTGGTCAGCTTTGAGAGAAGCCAGGACCAGACCTCAGGGCCAGTATCACATTACAGAGGCCATCTGCAGAAAATGGGTCTTTCTGTATAAATAGCTTTCCTGAAAGTCACACTTTCCACGACAAAGAGCATCAGAGAAGAACCAGCAAAGCATATTGCTTTATGATTTCCTGAAAAAACCTTCAGCCTTATGTGTCTAGGTGTCAGGGGAGCCTAGGTGTCTCCAAATGATTCAAATACACCAAGGCATGCTCCACAAAGTCCAACTGCATTTTCTCAGCACTAGAAAAAGAGGGGCTCCTTGTGGGTGGTGTCTGGGTGCCAAGACAGCATGAGGAAAGCCATCAGTTGGCCTTGCTTCTTGGGCTCTGAGTGAGTGAACAGCTCCAAGGAGTGAAGTCAAGTATTATGTCAAGAACAGGCTGGTAAGGGAATATGAGTTGGCTGCTGGGGACTGTACTTATACCAGCACTCACAGGGCAAGTTCTACAGCATATCCGGAGATGAGCTGGTGGAGGGCTCCAGGGGGCGCTGGGGTCTCTGGCATGACTGGGTTCACAGGCAGGAGCATTGTGCATTGCCCTCTTCAGCCAAGAACCATCTGCAGGAAGGGTAGAACTCCAGCATGTGCCCAACCTATAGGAATGAGGACAGAAGTCATTGCAGCACCCCAGTCCTACCCTTCTGCATCTAGGAAGACCAATGACACATCCTGGACACTATGCTAGGTTTGGTTTAGACTATTTTGCTCAGAAATGGGAAACCCAGGGATAATGGAGAGGATCAAACTTGTCTCCTTCTCAATCCCTTAGAAAAGGGGGAAAAGGTAGGGGTGAAAAACATTTGTAGTGGCAGCAGATCTGCAGGTTTTACAGAAATCTTTGAATCCAGGGAGGCTGGAAGACGGAACTCCAGGGATGGCTTCTCTCACTGGTCAGCAGTTTAGCAAGGACGATAACATCTGCAGCTAAAATATGGCTCCAAGACCACCTGAGAGACAAGAGTCTGACTCTTCAATATAATATTGGTGCTCAATCCTAGGTACTCAATTACTGGAGGTCCTTTCTGCTTTAGCATCTGTCAATCTTTTGTGATTTTCTACTCCTTACAGTGCTGAACACAGTGCTTGGTAGCAGACATGTGACGTTAAGAAAATGAATGATAGGAGTGCTTACCTGTGCTAAGACTTAAATCATCTCTGGTATCTCTTGTTACACTTAATCTGCACAGCACTTGTGGAAGACAGCGATGATTGTTTAATTTTACAAGGAAGGAAACAGAGGCCCACAGAGATTACACAGAGTTTGATTGTGGTGACAAGTGGAAAATAGTGAGGATTAAAGAAATCTCCCCTTACTTTTGTGTCTTATTTACAGTTACATCAGGATCACTGCACTCCCTTATTCTGTTTATGGCACTTCCCAAGCTGAGTTCTTCCTAATATTGTTTATTCTTCTCTGTAAAAGAACAGCTCCTTTCTTCCTAACCATCGAGGCACCTGCAGAGCTCGCTGTTGGTGCATTCTCCCCGCGACTGTTGTCTTGGTCCCTGTTGCAATAGTTGCTTGATCACCTTTTGCAAAAGTCCTTTGAAATAAAGCTTTTCCTTACCTAAATCCAGAGCTGTTTTGTTTTCTGGTAGCTAACTTTTTTTGAATACTTACTTAGGACCCGATGCCGTACTACACACTTAGTAGGCTAAATCTCATTTGATTCTTAAAATAAAACTGAGTGCTCGTGCCATTAGTGTCGCTGCATTTTAGAGAAAAATGATAGAGCCCAGTCAGGGTTTTGACAACCAAAGTCTTTCCAGTCTTTATGTTTTCTTCCACTGTGCCTGACGATTATGCATGGTGTCTTGAGCCCTCAGAGTGAAGTTGCATGAATGAATAAGGTATGGCTGAGAGGAGCAGTGGCAGGTGGGCACCATGCATAGACAAATTATCACTGCAATAACTCAGATCCCTAGGTAAAGTGCCTGTCATCTAGTTAGTGCATAGAGGTGATGCTTGGATTTAGCACATGTTGGGTTTGGGCTCAGCAGACCTGGTATGATTTGGCTCGGGGCTCTAAGGCCTCGGAATGTCTGTCTTCACCTCTCCCAGCACCCGTGTGATGTATGTAACTATCTCACCTAGTCAGCTTGTGTGTGGGGAGAGCCAGGAAATGGGAAATTGCTGCTGCTTGCTCCAGAGCAGCCCACAAGTTCACAGCTTAGAAAGGAGATGAACCGAGGCCAGCATGCTGGCTGACTCACCGCACTGCTCTGTCAGTGCCTCACCTCTCGCCTGCCTGGCTCCTTCCCTAATAAAAATCACACGCTGGAGTTGAACTCTTCTGGCCTCTTGTGGTCAAGCTTAGCCAGAAGCTCAATAAACTTCCCAATAAACTGAAGCCATGGGTTCAAGGGTTTTGGAGGCAGGCAGCATGGTGGATAGCATGCTCCTGGGCATGAGGAATCCTGGGTTGCAATCCTGGATCCATCATAGCCACCTCCTAAAGATGAACTTGACAAAGTGTTGAATTTCCTTGAGGTGCTTTTCCTTGTGTCTGAAACACCAATGATGCCTCTGGCCTCGTGAGGGTTGGCAGATGAGGCAGTTACCACAAGGCCTGAGCTCCATGCTGAGCGCATAACACAGTATGGCCAGTGTTGCCTCCTGGTGTGGCCGTGCTGGGAGGCTGAGTGTCTCATCCTGGTGCTGATTGCTTCCTTGCATGACTCTTTCATCCAGGATTCAGCATCCACCCTCCATAATTTCCATGGTGACAGGTGCTCTCCTGAGATTTTTTGCTTTTCCTATCACATAGGCAACTGATGATGTAAACTAATTCAAAGTAATTTTATGCACATTTAATGAATTACCCTTCCAAATGGTAATTGAATTTTTAAAAGAAATTATCTGTGGAGAAGTGTTTCAAAAAGATTCGTCTGTGGCAAGCAAATATAATAACCTGGCAATATTAGAGGATATTTTATGCTTTCATGATGGGGTTGCATTTGCCTGCAGGATAAAGAGCTTCCCAAGAGTGGTCCAGTAGCTCACTGAAATCTTGCACCAAGTAGAAGCCTCCTGGCCTTGGACAAGAGTTTACTACCTGTAAATCTCATGTACCCAGTCTTTGGCAGTCACACAAACTCAAAACCTCAGTCATGTTTTAACTTTTGTTACCAGTGAGTCAATTAAAAAACAAAACAAAACAAAACAAAACAAAACAAAACAAAACCAGTACTCTGTGATGCAGGAGGTTCACTAGTTTGAAACCAGCCTGGGCAACTCAGTGACTTAGGGAAACCCAGTCTCAAAAATTGTTAGAAAGGGTGTGGTTGCCCAAAAGTCCTGGGTGCAATCCAGAATACTTCAGGGGGCAAAAATGAACAAACAAACAAACAACCCCTTCCCTCCAACACCCATTCATTGACTTTTTTGGTGTGGTCACATCCTCTCTCTGTTTCTATTGGATCATGTTGGATGATTTCTTTTCTATCTCATGCTATTATTACTGGAACGAATTCTAACTACTCACCTTTTAGCAGATGTGGGTTTTGGAATGACACATGCTTTGAAGCGTAAGTCAAAGTTCAGTATGTAAGGCAGATGGCATAGAGTTGGGACCTAGTCTTAGGAACTCTTGGGTTTTACTTTCTCTCCTTGATCACCAGGGCACCAAGCTTATTATTGAAATTCTTTGGGCTTTAGTTTTGTGTTCTGTGCAATATGATAGATAGGAAGGAGTCTGAAAGATTCAAATGAGGTTCTTTACAGACAGAGGAACTATTTTAGGGTGGCGAAAGAGATAAAACCAATGTGATAGTTAAATGCAATGTGTGATTTTTGACTTGGATCATTTTACTCCAAAGAATATTATTGGGACACTGATGACATTTGAATTTGGTCTGAAGGCCAATTCTTGTAAAGAGCAACATTAAGTTTCTGATTTTGATTATCATATACTTGTTATGTGGAAGAATGTTCTTTTGTATAGGAAATTCAACAGGAGAGAATTTGAATGCAACTGATGGGATTCCATTTAGTAACTTATTCTCAAATAGTTCAGGAAAAAAAAAGAACTATAGTTACAACTTTTCTGTAAATCTGTGATTGTTTCCAATTAAAAAATATGTAGAAACAAACAAAACTAAAATAGCTCAAGGTCCTGTGGGCATATCGCATAGAGCTGGGACCTGAGGCTTAAAAGTTTTATCTTTTCTTATCTCTACTGCACAAAGACTAACTTAACTCATCTTGAGCTTTCATCATATTCCTACTTTGCTTAAAACGAATCTCTTCCTGGCTCCTCAAAGGCCCAAATTCCCTCAGCTGGTGTCGATGGTTCTCTGTGACTACTCTTCAATTTGTTCTTCTAGTCTTTTCTCTGTATGTCTGGGACATCCTTCTTCATCTCCACCTTGATACTGTTGCTCATGGGAATCTGCTTTCCTACAAAGCATTTGTTCTCTTGGATGAAAACCCTTCACTCACTATGGCTCTGTTATAATGCCACTTTTTTCAGAAGGACTTCCAGCCTTGGATTTACTCCTTGGTTTAGTTCTAAGGCTCTCACCACTTGACACTTTTTATGGACATTTGACTATGTCTCTGAATTTTATTCTGCATATTAGTTATCTTTTCCCTGGCTTGATTTATAAGACTGCTGAGTTCAGGATCCAGAGCTACTAGAATGTAAACTCTATGAAGTCTGGGTGTTTGGTTGTCTTGCTCATGGTTGCATACTGTCACATAGTAGAAACTCAATGAATATTTACTTGAGAATTTTACATAAATGTCATATGCTTCATTGACATCCTACAGCATCCATCCTAGTATTCTACAGATGTGTACTCAAAATATGTACTGAAAAAATTAATGGATGGATAGATGAGTTGGACTGACCAATGTGGGCATCACTCATTATCATGGACAGCTGGATGTCTCAGCTGCAGAAAGGCAAGCCAAATAGCTGACCAGTAACCACACTTGCTTGTAGCAGAACACTGACTATACAGTCACTGCAGGTGGGTCAGCAGAATTTGTAGGTGAGGATGACAGGCTTCATTTCATTATTTATGGGCCTCTCACATACGCTCCCTGGCAAGGGCTTCAGAAGTCATTCACACACGGTCAATTTCCTCTCCTTGAATGAGGGATCATCCTGGCCTTAGTGGTGACTGCCTGATGAGATGTCCAGCTGACAGCACTGTAGGAGATGAAGGGATGAGCAAGAGAGCTGATGGGTTGATCAGCCCCCTCCTGGGTCAAGGTCAAGAAGAAAGACCTTTAATACTAGCATCAGACAGAGAGCCCTGAAAAATCTTCAGAAAGGTATCTCTGGGAAAAAGGCCAATGGGTTAGATGCAGGTGGATTAAAGGAACAAGAATGTGCGTCTTTGAACACCGGCTGTATCAAGCACTCTGAACAGATCCTTCACATACATTCCATCTAAAAACATTACAAGCCAACAATGAGTCATAATTCATGGGTCATCTGATCTCAAGGTTGGGCCTTTTGTCCCTAAACGGCATCCCTATTTCCTCATCTCCCAGAATCGCCCCTTCTCACTCCAGTCAAGTTATTCCCCCATGATTACCTTTAACAGTTCTTTTTTAGAAATCAGGGTGACCAGTGCTATGAGTCACCAAGGCTAATTGTCCTTTACCTTGTAACTTCTACCCTCAGTATTGGATCCTGATGACGACAATGGTACCTGGAACATCAGCAGCTCCCTCGGTCTCTTCTTTCGTCCAATTGCATTCTCTTCCCAGGACATCTTACTCAGTCTCTTCTATTTATTGATGGATTCCAGGTTTAATTTTTTCTAGTCCCAGGATTTTCCCCTGAGTGCTAGAATGAAAAATTCTCTTGTTCACTTGAGATTTCTACTTAGATATTGAGTTGAGAAATAAAATTCACTCATCACAGCCAAAATGGAAGCATTGATTTCCATGTATGGATCTCATTTCCTTTCCACAGATAATCACAAAGGTGTGTTGATTTTTGCCCACTACTCTCCTCCTATTCCCTTCTTTCCATTCAGCTGCATACCAACCACTGTAGACTTATAGGATCCTGGGCATGGAAGTGATTTGAGAATTTGCTAATCAAATACTTTCACTTAACAGATGAGAACACAGAGACCCAGAGAGGGGAAGTGATGGAATTCCAACATCTTAAAATTAATTAGCTGAAAACTTGAGACTAGAAGTGGTTTCATAACTTGTAGCTTCTATTTTATGGAGACCATATATATTGAGCATCTATATTTAAGAAAAAGAATGTCTTTGGCTGTTTACAATTGTTCTTTTGTACTTACTGATTGGCTTATACCTATCTCCAATAATTTCCAACCTGGATCTTACATTGTGTAATCATTTACATTAGGGATGGTAAATATCTGGTCTATGTGATGCTATTCCTTAAGCAGTGTCCATGGCAGACATCACTAATCAATCATGATACTGCTAAACCCGTATATAATCTCAAGAGACTTCCTAAATGGTGTTCCAGGCATTAACTATCAATTGATTAGAGTTGACTTTCAAAGTGAAACATATTTCCTTCTATACAACTTCAAACTCTGTTCACTCTTGCCTCTATTTAATTTGGTCTAAGGTATTAGAGAGTACTAGTGAGATAGTACATTTTAGCAGCAACATCTGGAAACAGTGCTGATCCCAAGGCATAACATTTTAGTGGTAAATATATGAGAGCCTAAAGCATGCAGTCTATTTCTTTCTACTCTACCAGGTAGATAAATGACTTCTGAGTTCAAGTTCAACTCTAAGTAACTTACCAGTGGTGTGACCTTGGTCTAGTCTCCTAATCTATCTGAGCTTCATTTTCTTTATTTAATTTACACAAACTCTAACATTCCTTCACATAAACAAGTCTTAGACCCAAGGTAATTAATCCTGGGGAAGCCGATAGCCTTCCTGAGAGTGTCTTCAATTCTTGAGGTGGTTTGAAGATGTGTGTGTCCTCAAGTTTGTAATGTCATAGGAAAAGCACAGTGTTTAGAGCCTGACATCTGTATTCCATCTAGAACCTGACACTGATTAGTCATATTATGAATGTGGGCAGATGATTCATTGTGAATCTCAGTTTAAAAAGTTTTAATGTATAGTGCCAAGAACATAGAAGGTGCATACCAATCAATTAATCAATCAGCCCATTCGTTCCACTAATATTCATTGAGCACCCACAGTGTTCCAGAGAATGTTGGAGACAAGGCAATAAACCAGGTCGAGAAAGGTCCTGCCTTTATGGAACTTACAAAGAAGTTTATACTTGTATTGAATATAGAATGGCTGTTTCTCAGAGGCTGAAGCAGATCTCCTGCTTTCCTTTGCCACTGGGTAGGTACCACATCCAGGGGAGAGTATGGCAGCTATCACCCCTCTGTGTCATGCTTTTAGACAAGGGTGGGGGAATTTGCCCAAACATCTCAGCTGTGGACTTGAACAGGTCTGTAGAGATGCTTCTCTGGTCTGGCAAGAGCTCTCTGCCCAGGAGGCCATGGCCTATCTGTGCCCAGTGCTGACCAGTTGCTGGTTCTTGCTGAAACTCACAGCACTGGGAGTTTCTGCCAACTTAAAAGCCATCCAAGCAAGGAGCAGATCTTCCTAGTAATAGCTATAATTTCCTGGTGGGGAGTTTAATTCTGTGGCAACAGTGTAAGATTTTGTGGAATGAATATCATGTCAATGCTATTTAATAATATGGTAACCACTGACCATTTAATTACACTGTAATTGTGACTTAGTGGCTGGGTAATTGCATAGTAAGTACCATCTAATTTTAGGGTAAAGGGTAAATACATGATTATTTCAGGCTCCTTAGGCACAGTATAGGTCACCCAGGAATTAGGTTTGGATTGACTAAGTAGGAATTACCTAGAAATCTGTTTCAGGGTGATTACACCTGTCATCCTTCCTTGACAAAGCTCCTAATGGTTGCCATATGATTAAAGAGAGAGTTCAAGATTTTTGGCCTCAGGAACGTTTTTAAGGGACTTCATCTTCTAGTCAATCATGGCCTGCTGTGAAGGGGTGGCGCTCACTTAGTGAGGAGATGGAGATCGGGCAGCAGAGTTTTCCTAAGTGGATCGGAGTCCAACACTTGATGCAGAGACGGGGGCCGCTGACATCAAGAGAAGGGAATTCAACACCTTATTCCCTGTAAATAGGCCTTCCACCCTGAGCCGTGAGTGAGCAAGAAGATGCTGTCTATAGTGGGCAAATCAAGCCCCGTCTCCCGCCAAGAGTTATGTTCACCTTCCTATTTTTGGAATCTGCAAATGAGAATTTATTTGGTTAAAGGTCTTTGGTGATGTGATTAAGTAAAGCTTTAGAGGCAGGCTCATCTTGGGATATGCAGGCGGGCACTTAGAATCCAAAGCTGAGTATTCCTGGAAGAGATAGAAAAGGAGACAAAGATAAAGATAAGGGAGAGGAAGGTCAGGTGATTATGGAAGCGGAGACTGGAGCGATGCAGCCACGCGCCAAAGCATGCCTAGCACCAGAGGCTGGAAGAGGCCCAGAATGTGTTCTGCTCCAGAGCTTCTGGAGATGACGTGGCCCTGCTGATACCTGGATTTGGGGCTTCTGGCTTCCAGAACCGTGAGGCAATAGGTTTCTGTGTGTGTAAGTCATGAAGTTGGGGCCTCTGATCCAGCAGTTGTAGCGCCGTGCAGTCTGCAAGGAGCTGTGGGTGGCATAAATCCCGGTGTCTCTAGCGTTCCACTTCTTACTCCTGTGCTAGTGTTGCTGGGGCAGGAGGACAGCCATGAGGGAAGAGTGGGGTGGGGAGAAACCAAAACAACTCCAGCCTCCTTTCACATGGAGACAGAGGAGCCCTCAGCTGACCTCAGAGCAGGGAGGCTAAGGACCTCAGCAGGAAATGCCAGTCAGGAATTGGGCCTAAGCAGTAGGTTTCTTGAAGGCTTCTTTAAAGCGTGGTCAAAATATATGATGAGTATTTAAATTAAAAATAGAAAAATAATTCCAGTAAGAGACACATGCAATTAATTCTCCTCAAAATCTTCCCTCTCACTTGAAGTGTATGCATCCCATTGTTCTTGGCCCCTTCTGAAGCAGTTCTGAAAGCCCTCTTCTATGAGTATTTTTTCATGTCTGCCTCAGTGCTGAATCATTCAACTATTTATGCAATTTTTGTCAAATAAAAACATTAAATCGTGTCCTTTTTCATGCCTTTGGCGGGGGGACCTTCTGACTCTTTCCCAAAGTCAAAATGACCATATTTTGAATTGACATAGGACTTTGAGACACGGCTCAAGTAGGGACTTCTAGAGCTGATTCAGAAAGTGGCAAGAACGAGTAGATAAATGTGTTTGAAGTGGGGTGTGGGGGAGGGAATTTTGCCGGGTACTAAGGGCAATGTGTCTTTTACTGAAATAACATTTAGAAATTTAAACATTTACCAAAGTTTGGATCACACCTTGAATGCTTGTTAAGGTGTCCTATGAGGAAGGAATTTACAAAAACAAGTGTAATGGTTTTCATTATGAAAGAAAACAGTGGTCCTTCTGGACAACTGTA
>NDGM010975223.1:0-17970 GCA_002564305.1 Octomys mimax | reverse complement strand
GTAGTGGGTTTTCTGTAAGACTGGCAATGTCAGAAGTTGTTGACTTGAGCCTTTTATAGCTCAAAAATATATATATTTAGATATATATGCAGAATAGTTTAGATAATTGTATTGTCTGCTCTTTTGAAAGAAGCAGTTAATGCTTAAATTGTTTTTCTTTTTACTCTGATTTTTTCCTCTTTTGAATATCTTTTTAATTTCATCTGTGATCCATTGGTTGTTCAGGGCTTACATTTTGGTGTTGTGTCTTGTCATTATCTATTTTCTCTTATTTCATTTTCTATGTTTATTGTTGCCAATAATGTATGATAGATAGCTTTATCATTACTATTGAGACTTCCCTAGGAGATATATGTTCTCCAGGGATGTCTCCTAGATGTAGGTGCTTCTTTATAGCTATTCTAAGATAGTATAGGAAGTTGTACTTTCTCAACTTGTAAAGGATGTAAAGTCATTACTTGGCTCAGCACTCAATCCTTTTGTACTGGTCTGTGATAATAATTATGACCCCATACAACCACAGTGTTATCATACAAGGGAGGAAAACTGATTATAGCATGTATAACATCCTACTAAAGTGCCACAGTTAGTAATAATAGTTTTAAGTACAGCCTAGGTATTGACAAACTATGGTAACCATTAACCTGCTACCTCCAACTACAGGACCAATCTCCAACATTATATAATAAAACCAAACATATACCATATCCTTGTATGCAGTGATTTTCCCCTTAGTGGAGTGATTTTCCCCTTTTGTGGGTGACAGAGGCATTAAGATGGGCAGGAAATAGGATAAAGTGATGAATGAGATCAAATATAGTAGAGTCAAGGCTGGAGCTGAAAAGATGATCCTGTGGGTTTTACAAAACTGGGCGACACAAGAGGGAAAGAATGAAATAGAAAGCAAAGGAATAATTAGAAAAAGAAGAGATAATGTTTGCTCACTTGAAAGTTTAACTTCAAGAAATAGTTAAGGAAAGAGAGAAAAAAGATAAGTAGAAGAAAACAAGAGAGAAAGGTAAGAAACCTAAACAGTGAAAAAAAGAGAAAGAGAAGGAGAATGAAAAAAAAGAATAGAAAAAAAGGAGACCAGAGAAAGAGAAAAAAAGAAACAAACAAAAATAAAGAGAAAATATAAAACAAAACAAGACGACATCCAACCAGACAGAGAACAGCCAATCAGACCAACAAGGGAAAATAAAATACTTCTGGAGTTCACAGTTCTGTGATAGTGTCTTGTCAGATCCCAGAAATGGGCAGTGTACTGCAGCCAAGTTTAACATGGGAGTTGTTCTGGGTGTGGAGCTGACTGTGGTCTCTGGATGAGGAGGCTGGGGCTCATCTTCTGTTGGTCGAGTTCGCCAGAACCCAACTGCTGGCTCCTTGCTGCTGCTGCAGACACTTCCACACTCTGGTCTTGGTGATTACTCTGCTTTTCAAAGGCTAGGGTGTGCCTGCTTGCCCAGGGGCGTGGCTGTCCTGGATTTTGGTGGTCTGGTTGCTCCATGCTCTGCCAGTCAAAGGCATGCATCTTTCTTTTTCAAGAAAACTAAAAGAATGATTTTCTTATTAAAGGCAAACTCTCCCATCAAGCTTGGCTTACAGCATTCTAAGGCTTCTGTAGCCAGCATCTCCAAATCTTTCCAAACTCCTTCCATGAATGGATTCCAAAGGCTTCTCAACCACTTGCCATGTAGTTACAGCAATGATTCCATTCATGGTACCAAAATCTGTCTGAATCACTTGTTCATTACTGGGATAAAATACCTGACACTAACAATTTAAAGGACAGGTGTAGTTTAGTTTACATTTTCAGTCCATGATCAGCTGGCTCCAAGGCAAGAACAGCATGGTGGAAGGGTCTGGGTTGATTAAAAGTACATACCTCACAGTTGCTAGGAAGCAAAGAGAGAAGGCAGGAGATGGGGTGGGAACCATACCCTTCCATATCGTGTCCCAATGAGCAGTCTCTAACTGGGATCTGGCTTCTAACAGCAACTCAGTTGTAGTGACCCCATAATCTAATCACATTCCACAAGCTCTGCCTCTCAGCTCCTGAGGCTTTGAGCAGATATTCCAGGTCCAAACCACTACAGGTCCGAAGACATCATGGAAGAGTCTTGGGGTTGGAGAAGGTCGTATCAAGAGAACAGAATTAAATTTAATTAACTAATTAATTTTGCAGTGTTGGGGATGACACACAAAGCCTTTGGCATGCTACCACTGAAATACACCTCCAGGCACAAAGAATAATATTCATTAGCTCCTAAAGAACAGTCCAGGTTTTGGTGGGTAGAGAGAAAAGTGAGGCATAAAGATGGCACAAAAATGTAAATGATAGGGCCAGAGATTCTAGCACATGATGTGTATGTTTATATGACAGAGGGAAATCCAGCACATCTAGAATAAAAGGATAAAGCGAAATGGGTAAAAACATTAGTAGAAGATCAGAAAATGAGATACTGACAAGGAACATGAGACATTAGTTTTTTCTGTGGTTGGAAATAGGGTGCCACTGAAAATGGATGCTATAAAGATAGGGTGGGTTGTTGTAAGCCTGATCGTCAAGGAAGCCAGAAATGGATATAAATTCAAGAACAGGTTAGAGATGGCCATCTGATTGCATTAAATTGGGTAATCCTTAATATCTAAAGGAGGATTCAAGAGAAAGAGAATACAGAGGAGGCAAGGGTGGGTAAGAGGGGGTCTTCAAAGACACACTTTGCATTCTTCACTATTTTGCTGAGCTTCAAACCAGAAAAGAATTAATGCTTTTCTACTGATATTTTAAAATTTTAATTAAAGCACTTGACTGTATTTATACTTTTCTTTTTAAAAAAAACCCCAAGAGGTTCTCTTTTTAAGGGCAATGACTGATTAGTCACTGATAAACATATTCCTTGGGCAATATCCAACGCTGAACAGCTCATCCATTTTTCTATTAAAGCTGTCATTGGGGCCAGGGAGATGGCTCAGTGGGATAAGCGCTTGCCTGGCTCAATCCCTGGGTCTGAAAAAAAAAGATATAAAAGCTGTCATTGAAACCTTTTGTGACATAGGGTATGCAATCAGAATGAGTCTTCAGGTAGTTTTGACCTTTGAAATTTTAGTCCTCTTACATAATCTCTGTTAAATGGCACCTTAAATGTCATAGTCTAGTTAATTTCCACTTCATTCCTGAAGTGTAAGCTCTTGATCTCATGTGAGTCTTCCGGCTTTTAGTTTGGCCCATTTCTCATCAACATTCGTCAGAATTGCACAATGGTGAAGATGACCTAACAGGTTCTTACTTTCATTTGCTCTCCTATTGTAAATAATCCCTACTTTTGGTTATTTTTGCCAATTTTGCTAATGACTTTTTTTATTGAATCTGGAATCCTGGCCTCATGTGTTGGAGCTGGAGCAACATTTTGTTACAGTGTTCTAAGTTATGCTTCTATTTTAAATTGTCTTGTAATTATGTTTTTAATTATATCACATTTCTTTGTGTTATTTTCTAATTTTCTACATTAAAGCATTCACCTCTTTGGAGGCATTCTTCTTATCCAACATATCATCTTTTTCAGAAGGATTAGTAGAAAAATCAACAACCAAATTTATGAATAACAAAAAAAGATTCTCAAAATCTTTGAAGAAGATAGGTCCCTGATACAGGCAAAAGATACAGTCGCATTCCATCTTGGTGGTGTGATGTTTGAAGAATTTTTTTGTATGTACAGGGTGTACAGGGTCTCACTACATGGATCAGACTCATAGTGATCCTCCTGTTTTCAGCATCCCAAGTGCTGGGATTACAGGTGCATGCTACCATGCCCAGTCTTAGTTGTCATCTCAGCAAGCCACAGGGACGGGGCTGGCACAGCATGCTGGGGATCGAACCCCAGTCTCTGCGTCTGCTTAAGCAGGCACTTTAGTCTGCTGAGCTATCTGGCCAACCCTAAAGAATCTCTAGAGATGTGGGAATATTTTTAATAGCACAAATTGCATAAATCATACACATTCACTATGAAAATCAGTAAATCACAGACAATGGCAAGAAGGAAATGAAAACTATCCATAATAGAAGCACAGAAAAACTAACCACTCTTATTATTGCCATCTATATTTCTTTATGCAAAACATATATTCTACTTACCATCCTTACTAGCATCCTTTTAAATAACATATTGTTAATGTTTAGCCATACCTTAAATGCTCTTATCACATATGATTTTAATAACTGCATAATATCACTTCTTATGATTACATTATAACTTGTTGAACCAGTCTCCAATTGGTGACCATTTGTGTTGTTTTCAAATTTCTGCTATTCTAAACAAAGCTATTATGAGCCTAAACTATTTTGCATAGTTGTGATTATTTTTTTCAAAACATTTTGGGAATCATCTTAAGGCATTTTATAATTGTTCCAAAATTGTAACCTGAAGCAAGTTTTTACCAACTTCCTTTATGGTGAAATTCTATTTATTTATTTATTTATTTATTTATTTATTGCCAGCTCAGCCCACCCTGGGGGCAGGGCTGGCCTGGCATGTGGTGCCAGGGATTGAACCTCAGTCCCTGTGCTCTTGCTTAAGCTTGCCTAAGCAGGCGCTTTAGACTGGTGATCTCCGGCCCCTATGGTGAAACTTTAATAATGTCCATTTCAATAGGAAACCAACATTTCTTTCACCTCTGTCATAGCACAAAGAAAAACATTTTTCACCAGTTCATAGCTCTAATTCATTGATGGTGGTAGCAATTAAATTTTTCTCTCTACAACATTGAGGCCGAGTGGCTTTTGCAATAATCAAGTTATTCCTACCATTACTTACTGGGAACATACATTTTATAGCACTGTTTTACTATTTATCCTATGGTTACTATTTATCCTATGCTTCTAGAAGTTTGGCATCATTAATTAGATGACTGTTGTGTTTCAGTGTAGAAAAGAAAAGATAATAGCCCGGCAACGAGCCATTTTCTGTGAGTAATTATTTTTATCTAGATAAGACATAAATATAGCCTTTGTCCACAGCCTATTGTAACAGCTGATCAAACAGCTGTTTCATGTTTTACATTTTAATTTCCTCCCTAGTTTGCATTCAAATCCTGTGATAGATTTGGTTTATTTAGGAGACCTGTAAGATACAGTTGACTGTTGCAGAATAGCCCTTTTTTGCTGTGCCAGCTAGTCAAAATCAAACAGCCTTTGGAAGCACTGATGATAAGCACACGTAAATGGGTGCTCTAAAATGAGTTGTCTTCATTTAATCAAATGTACTTTCCTCCCTTATTTCTGCAGAGGATAAAGATAAGTCTGATTAGTTGATTTACTCAGTCACTCATTTATTTAGTTAACTCTAACCAGGAGTACTGTTTATCAGACAATGGGCTAGGTGGAAAGAATACTCACGGGTAGTGTATGCACCCACATTTGAGGGGTACATTAATCAGAGGGAGGTAGACAAGTACAGGTGAGCACCCTAAGGGGTGCTGAGAAAGATATGTTTGTATCGGTTAAAAGAAAGAGAAGATGGCAGCTTCACATCAAGTGCCTCAGAGATCCTGAGGGAACACTGAGCAGTAGGATTTAGTGGAGAGATTACCACCTGTTCAGATGCTCTCCCTAGATAGGTAGCTTTAAGTGATTGAAGTTTAAATCTATGCTTTAACATACATAGGATACTGAAATTTCAGTTTTGCTCCTTTTTAGTGTTGATCCTAAGATGACAGTGTAGTGAATATTGTAGGAGGCTGCTGGATTCCCCTTCAGGACCTGCTGAGAGTTGTTGACAGCTACTGATTCACCCTTGAGACTTTCTCTAGAAGTTGTCCTTGACTGGAACAAAGTTACTGACCCCAGGGCATCCCTTTCCCTGGAGACCTCCTACAAAAATATAAGGGCATGAAGGCCTGTCTCAATCCAGGATGACTGAAAGGCCATCTGGGATTCAGGGCTCCTGACAGGATCAACAGATTTCCCTGCTATGACTGCCTCTCAGTTCAACGCCTCCCTCTGGTCAGTGTTTCCCTTCCCTCTCTACATGTGTTGAACTCAGATAAAGTTCTAAATGCAAATATCTCTCCAATGCTGCTTGCTAGGGACGCTAATATAGACAGACAGTGATTGAAGAGTATTTTTGCCTGACATGTCCCAAGATGTTGTAATCATGAGGCTTCAACCAGTTGAAGGTAGAGGCTATTAAGGGATGTGGCCTTTCCCACCAAGGCTATCTATCAGTGGCCAACAGGACCCAAGAAGGGTGCTTAGCCTCATCTATTCTCAGTAACCCCTTGCAGGGGCCCTGGATGACTCCAGAGCAGAGATGGGAGGTGGAGGCCAATCACTACACTAGCCCAACCGTGCTCCAGGAAATCTATTTCTCTCGCCATTTTATGGGCTGCTATTTATTGTATGCTTTTATTTTTACTTGCAGTACCAGGGCTTGAGCCCAGGACCTTTGCACTGAGCTACATGGTCATCCCTTTTTTAATTTTTATTTTGAGACACAATTTTGTAAAGTCAGTAAATTGCCCAGGCTGAGCTGGAAATTGTAATTCTTCTGCTTCAGCCTCCCAGAGTACTGGCATTACAGGTATGCACCACCATCTTAGTATGTGGGGTGTTTCAGAACTAAGATTCATGACCTTTGATTTGAAAGTGCTACAAATATGGACTTCTTCCTTTATTGGAGCCACTTGTGCCAGTGTAGCCAGGGGAGAAATGATGAGCCAATCCTACACTCAGGTCAGGGGCTGGCCTTCCATCCCAGGCCACTATTTTGGATCTGGCTCACATTCTGGGCTCTTGAGGAAATGTCATTGTTGGTTCACACCTTGGTTTCTTCCCCTAAACTCACCACCCTTTTATGAAGCTTTCTGTAGGGTTTTTCCCTGGGAGTTGAAGATATTGAAAATGATGGTAAAAATGCACAATGGAGTCCCAAGTGGAAAGGGAGGGAGTAAAGCTGTGAGGGAACTAGCTGGTTGGTAGGTGATAGTGGAGAGGTAACCAGATCAAAGGACTTTGGCTGAAAGATGTCCACATAGAGGGAGTTGAGCAAGTAAGGGCAAAGAATACATGTTCATGACTGTGAGGGAGTACATGGGAGGGTTTTGACAGTTAATCTTTTGATTGTGTGACCCTTGGAAATTACTATAACATTTTCTTCCTTTTGTTCTTTCTCTCATTGCTGGGGATTGCAGTCTAGGACCAGGTTCATGCTAAGCACATGCTATACACTGACATGTACCCTAAGTCCCCATTTATAACATTTTGAAGCCGCACATCCTGATATATAAACCTATGTGTGAGTGAGCAAATGATTTAAGAGCCAGACAAAATAATATCCTTTGGAAAATACTAACCAACTATTAATTTTACAGTTAGAGCAAGGAGACAGCAGTATGGGTCTAAGTTTGGAAATGTGTGATATACCTCTGTACTAGACTGAGAGATAGTACAGGGAATCATATGGCTTGGGTCCTGAAAATGCCAAATAGCTGTTTGCGTTAAAATTGCATGCAATCACCCAGAAGGATTACTCCTCAATTTGAATACATGCAAGTGATGTGCAGCAGGGTGGGGAGGGGACCCATAGCAGATACTCAGGGCTTAGCAGTGTGAAGAGACTGTGAGACAAAGATAGACTTTTACCTGCCAGCTCATTTAGAGGTGATTAGAAAAACATAGAAAAAATCAGACTGCATAATTCAGCATGGAATCATGCTGATCATTCTTCCTCAGCCTCTCCAGTGCTGGAATTATAGGCTGCACCCCTAAACCTGGCAACAACATTGTATAAACTCCAATAGGGATAGCACTTTCTCTAATCCCATAGCAACCCCAGCAGGATGCTGGGGGCCCTGTTCTTGCCATGCCTCACTAAAGCAAACCTAATGAAGCTAGATTAGGAGTATCTGCTGTGTAGTACCTTGAAAATTCTGTAATTAGATTGAAAAAGGAAAAGCACTTGATTTATGGGCATGTCTAAGAAAGAAAATTGTAGAATTTGTTGTTTCTTGGCACAGGGTCTCACTATGTAGTGCAGGCTAGCCTTAAACGAATGGTGATCTTGCTGCCTCAGCCGCCTAAATGATGGGATTACCAGCGTGCATCACTGTGCCCAACTTGTGGGATGGCGTTTAATTCTGTGGTCCAGACTCATACATACTGTCCACTTGAATCTTGGCTGGCAGCACACTATTCTATCTTTCTGTCTGCCACTAGTCTTTCCATTTGGAGAATCTTAACTGAATGCCTTTCACATAGTAGATCTTAGAATAAACAATTAGGTAACAGCTCCAGCTGCGCGTGCGCGCACACACACACACACACACACACACACACACACATACAGAGTGATATGAAATTACATTTCCTGTGCTTGTTCATCATCAACTCATGTACAAAAATATACTTGTCAAATGAAAGAAGCTTCCTATTGCCGCAAAAGAGCTTACCTGTGGACAAAGTCAGAAAGGATGCTAAGATCACTTTGGTTTTGGTTTCCAGGTGCTCTGTCCTCTGCCAGCTTTGTAAAAATTTTACTCCTAGGTATGATATTTCAGGCTTAGGAGGGATAAGTAGACTAGCAGACATGCTTTTCATGTTATCAAGAATTGGGCTGGACACAGGCACAGTCAGTGTCTGAAAGAAACTCATGTGGTCCTACTTGATAAAAGGCAGAGCATCCAAAGTACACTGCCCATGTTCTACTTTTCGCTCCTCATTCCTTTCTCTCTGACCGCGGAGAATGTGTCTGTGGGGAAAATGAATTTTCTGTAGATAAATCAGTCTTCCAGTCCACAGTACTGAGCTTCCAGTGGACAGGTCTGAAGAATGGGGAAAAGTACAAAGAGGTTGAGATGACAGGAAGCTAGGAAAGGCAAAAGCATTTTTTGTGTAAAGAAAAATCATTTGGGACTTGTACTGGCTTTATTTTAGTTTGTGCGCAGAAACTGTAAGAAGTTGGTAAAAATAAGAAAGCACTTTTTTTCTCCTGCTGTGTTCTTTAAAAGATATATTTCAGCAAACATCTATCTTTTAAATCTGGCTTCCTTCCCTGTACATTAATTCCTTTGAAAGAGAGATTGCTTGAGAATAAGCTTAAAACTAGTCTTTCAAATGAGAAGCTCTACTGAATTTTAAATTTCCAGTAAGTATATTAGTGTAAGATGTTTGAATACTTCTGTTTTGAAGATAGGGATTTAAAAATACATTAGCCATTGGAATTTAAACCAGTCTTCAGATTAATGTAGTCTGTAAATAAGATTTTAGTGCTGTTTTTCACAATTTTTCAAATACAGTAGTAGATGAAGACTTCAGTGACATTGAAAAATGATGTCTGGAGATAATTTATAAAGTAGTAGCTTATTCAATCTTGCTGCAGAAATAATTGCAGCTGTGTGTGAAGAAACAAAATACACTGCAAAATATAGTAACAATAATATCTGCCTGGTATTTCTAAAGGAACTGTTATATACAACTCTCGTACTCCTGATAAGAAAGGCAGTATTATTTTTTTCTCTCAACAAAACCATTTTTCCTAGAAGATGCCATGTGAATAATGTTTTCTATAATTCATGTAGGAAGTGTGGAAGGTCAGGAAGAGATGAGGGATGGAAACCAATTGGGAACTAACGAATTGGGAGCTCAGTTTATGTCACACTTCTGTCTAGTTGAATACTGTTTGCTTTGATGTTGGCTTTTGAGGCTTGTGGTACAGTGCAGTACTGTTATTTTATCAACACTTCTTTCCAAAATACTTCTCACAATCTAAGAGATGTTCCAGCTTCTTGTACTATGTATTGTTTGGGATTTCAGAACACACCGTTCCTTGTCACGCTCATGATTCCAGTTTCCTGCTTCCTTCATAAATCTCTAGCTGCTCTTCGGCCTCAGGTGCCAGCTCTCTTCCTTTGCCCACTCTTACTCTTGCTTCATGTCCAGGGTTTCCTGTTTTGGGAAATAGAACCACTGTTGGTCCTGTTTTCAAGCCAAGACAATCGACATTTGTGACAGGCATTGAAGGGGTCCTGCCCTCTCCCCTTGGCATTCATTTTCAGACTTGTGGATTTGATAACTTTTGTCTGCTGCCTGTTTTTGCCTTATGGCTTTCTCTGCCTACTGGACAACACTTTAGCTCATATTAAGGGCAGGCCAGCAGTGGGAGTGGGCTTAGTGTCCCCCTAGGCAGTTGACAACCTGTGACTGATGTGATTTGATGGTAAGCATCCTCCCCTCTTACATAAAATACTGAGGAATATTCCTCACTCATCCCCACTTGTCCTCACAATTGCCCACAGTGGTGACACACTTGGCCCTGTCCTCTTTATTGGCTGTCTTCCTTTGTCTCTCCTTCTAGAACCCTACTTGGGTTTCTTGAGATCACCTCCAAACTAGTTGTGTCCAAATCCTTGTCTCAGGGTCTGCTTGTAGACCAACTGAAACTAAGACATAACTATTCTAGATACATTTTACTTGTCTTCTTTTATCATTTGTAAAATCTTGTTTCTAATTTCAAAATATACCACAAACCAGTCTAACTCACTCTGTCTATGCCCCATCTGGATCAGGGACTCCACAGTACTTCACAGTGTTTTCATTTATGTCACATCATTTGGCCCAGCTCTTCTACAGTCATTTCTGTATATTTTTTTATTGGTGTCAAATGCATAACATACAATTTGCCACTTTAAATGTTTCTGAGAGTATAGTTCACTGGCATTACATACTTTCACCTCATGTACTATCACCACCGTCCATCTCCAGAACTTTTTCTTCTTCTGAAGGAGAAATTACATACTCTTTAAACACTAACTTTCTATTCCTCCTTCCCTGCACCTCCTAATAAGCACTATTCTCCTTTCTGTCTCTTTGAATTTCACTGCTCTAGGTTTTTATATGAGTGCAGTTATACAGGATTTGTCCTGTTATGTCTGGTTTATTTCACTTAGCATGATATTGTCAAAGTTCATCCATCCAATTCATTTTTATTCTAAATGAGAACAATGTTTCTAATGAAATTTTTTTATTTTCAAAAAATAACAAAACAAATTATTGCCAGAAGTGAAGCAAATGATTATTCAAAACCAAAGCTAATTATTGTATTTGTTGACCTTTACCCCTTCCATCCTGAAATAACCCATGTTAACAGCCTGGTATGTGGCCTTTGGTACTTTTCTCCTAGAAGGGCAGCTTTTCTGCCTTCCTGGGGCCCCTTGTTCTGCATCTTTTCTCCCTCCATGCCATAACATTGAGGAGGCCAGGCACTGTGTCTGTCTTCACCATCTGCACTGTGCCTGGCACATAGTAGCTTCATAATAAATATTGATTGCCTCATTGAATCTTTCTTTGAAAAATAAATTTAAAACCCTGGGCTTTGAATTATACTTGGGACCTTCTGCATTGTCATTTTTTTGTCCTGAGTTAACTTAATATAGCTGTTATGCTGCATAAAGGGTGTGTTTTAGTTACAGTTGTTTTGAAACCATGTAGTTGGCCATGAAAACTAGATTTATAATGAAAAGAACATCCTCACTTTCTCTGAATTTTTTGGTCCCAATTTTGACATCCCTGTCTTTGACAACTATTTGAAGGCAACTGTAGCTGTAGTCTACCATAATCCAGTCAACAGTCCCTTTGTTGCATTTCCTAAACCCCTAGAGCTCTGAAAATTGAAAACATTTCTGAATTCTCAGCAAAACTGGACCTTAACTGGGATGTCTAGTTGGTGACTAGTCATGTTTTATTTTACTATAGATATAATAATGTAGGTAGTTATTATGGTTTGTGTCTAGTTGCCCCCCCCAAGGCCTCATGAGATCGTGTGGTGGATTCTAGAGTTTGTGATTAATTTATGATCCAACGTGGGGATTATGGGTGTGAATGCTACCTCTGCCCTGGGGTGCATACTCTGCATACAATATAAGGAAGAGAGATAGGCTTCCTCCTTTTGCTCTTTTATGTTTCCTGCTGCCATGAGCTGCTGCTGTCTGCCATGTGCCACTCTGCCTTGGAGCCATCCAAGTATGGACTGAAATCTCCACTAACTGTGAGCTAAATAGATTTTTCCTTCCTTCATTTTTGGTGTGGGGTATTTTGTCCCAGCAATAAGAGAAAAGTAACTGAGACAGTAAGTACAAGTGTTTGACTCAGTTCTTACTTGGACTATTATGTAACATGAATACACACTGTGTTGTCTTTCTCAAATCTGAAAATTTCATCATTGTGAAATGCATTTGATCCCAAGGCCTTCAGATTAAGGAAGTCATTTAAAATGCACACTAAGGGGATGGCATACATTGAAAAATAAAAATGCTTCAAATAAAATGTCCATGTATCTTTATGCCTATCACTTTTTTGGGGGGGTTGGTGGATGTTTTTGCTAACACATATGGCTTATTATTCCCAGAAAGGACCTGGCTCTTCCCACCAAACTTCAGCAATAATTTTGTATGTGGGAGTCTCAACAAAGTGTCCTAACTTTGTGCTCTTAATGCTTTGATGAAAGTATTCCATGGCATGCATTTTTGTGTCCCTCTGAATAGGGCCATCATCCTGACCAACTCCTATAGGATACAGAGAGTTCCCTATCCGCTAACCCTTAGCTGAGTCTGGAATCTGAATCCTTCTATATGCTAATCTCTGCCACCCATGGTCCCTGCTCTAATCCCCTGAAGTCCATCCTGGCATTTTCTTGGGCCAGAGATGCTGCAATTGTCCAGTTAATTTCTCCTCTACAGTGGTAGACCATGACCTCAAAATCTTCTGGTCTGTATCACCAATGGGAAGCAGCAGTTCCAGAGACCCTTGTTCCAAAGGCTTTCCCTTTCCCCATGCAGCCTGGTCTATAGATTCAATCCTTCATGCGATTCTCTGAAGTTATTATGGTGATATAAGGCAAATCAGTTGTCAACACAAGTCAACAAAGTCTAATTCTACCTCTGTCTCTCTGCGTTGGCAAAACAGAGAACCACAGAAGTATTTTTAATGACTTGACCTGTCATCATTTTGGATCTTTCTAGTAAGTCAAAATATAAATATTATTTGAGAAAAAAAAAAATCTTGGTTTTGATTCTCCTGGAAAAATATCCCTAGACAAAGATTTCAATGCAAATCATTTATTTTGGAGACAAGCTCAACCAGCTCCTGTAGAGGAGTACAAGAGAGAGGCAGGACAGGCAAGGAAGTGAATGAGGAAAGGACTTATTTCTTAACCTGGAGCTTGAACATATTAGGGAGCTGGAGACACACTGTGGGCTCCTCCTCAGTTATCCCCAATGAAACATAGGAGAGCATCAGGACTTAATGGGCTCAATGGTGCCTGTGACCAGACAAAATACCTTTGGGCTCCAAGAACCAGTGGTTCCCTATAAAAGTGCAGGAAGAGGAAATATGGCTGGGGCTTCAACAACACCTGCTGCAGCACCTCTCATTAAAGCCTCCAAGTTGGCCAGCCGGAAAGCTCAGCGGGATGATCCCCTGCAGGCTGTGCTGGCCTGCCCCTGGTGTGTGTTAAAGTGGCCACTGAGACTGGATGTGGTGGCTCATGCCTGTAATCCCAGCACTTGTGAGGCTGAAAACAGGAGAATCACTATGCATCCAATGTATAGTGTGACTCTGTAGACTCTGTGGTAAAAAATAAACAAATAAAATAAACATAAAAAACCCTCTGTGTAACTTTAAGAAGTTATGATAATGATAATCAACCTCATTAAGTCCTAAAATTTAATCTTAAGATTTTAAAATAATAGTTCTATTGAGATATTATTCACATGCTATACAGTTCACTCATTTAAAGTATACAGTTCCTTGGTTTTTCATGCATTTAGAGAATCATGTAATCATCAAGTCAATGTAATTTTTGAGCATCATTTCGTTTCCCTAAAAGGATACTCTGTACTCATTAGCAGGCATTCCCCGTTCCTCACCACCACTGCATCCTTGACAATCACTAATCCACTCTCTGTCTCTATAGATTTGCTTCTGCTGGACATCGTATATGAATGGAATCTTAAAATACATGACATTTTGTTCCTGGCTTCTTTTGCTTGACATAGTTATTTTCAAGGTTCATTTGGGTAGTAGCACATACAACGGTACCTCAGTTCACAAACAGTTTGTTCCATGATTTTGGAAAAGAGAGCCATGTTTGTGTTTGTGTGGGAAAGATGGCTGTAGTCATGTTGTCACCTGATGGAGTGTTTGCAAATAAAAACAAAATTTGTTTTGAAACCTTGCAAACAACGAAGTTTATGAAATGGGTACCATTGTATCGGTAATTTTTTTGTACTTCATTCTTTTTTAAGGCTGAAGAATGCTCCATTGTACAGATAAACCATCATGTGCTTATGTTTTCATTAGTTGGTGGACATTTGAGGTGTTCCTACTTTGTAGCTATTATGAATAGTGCTGTCATGAACATCTGTATGCAAGCTTTTGTGTGGATGGTTTTTTAATCTCTTGGGTATATGCCCTGAGGATAAAAGCTGTAGGTCATAAAGTAACTATGTCTGAGCTTTTGAGGATCATAAGATTTAAAACTGTGATTTGCAGTGATTTACTGGGTGCCTCACAGTGCAGATGCACTGAGAAAAATCATTATTATGTGTTGCCTTCATAGGCACCCAGCCTTCTTGGTTTTCCTCTTTTCCATTATGCATTTTCTAGATGGGTGGGGCTGGAAGAGATCCATTGGATACAATGCTTAGCCAGCTCAGCTTCTTCAAGCAACAGGTTGCCATGAGGCTGACCTAGTTCTCACCTTACCTATCTTTCCACAGGCTGAGGAAAGGCGAGAGGTGTTGCAGCAATGAACCTTGCCAAACCACACCACTCCCATCCTTTAAATCTGACTTTGTGCCATCTTGGATGTTGAATTGAAAATCAAACACAGTTTTCCTCTGGGTGGTTAATCCCAAAGTCCAAATAAGATCTCATGTTTGCAAGGTTAAACCCATTTATTAAAGCAATGTTTGCCCATCTATTGTTTGAAATGATTATTTTCTGGCTCATGCCCTGATTTTGGGTTTTTCTGAGGATTATTGCAAAAGAAGGTAAGCTTCCAGAAATGAAATACAAACACTAACTCGAAATTCTGACACTTTATTTTTCCATTCATTAATAACACTCGTGTTACTAGTGAAGGCAAAACATATTAATCACTAACAATGATATATATATGTTGTGTGTATATATTTAAGCTTACAAAATAAAGAAAATGCCCCAAAATTCATATGAAAGCCTGGATTAAAGAAAATACTTGCATGAATATTTAAGTATATTCACATATATGTTTATAATATGTGTATGTACATAAATACACATATACATGTATTCAACTACTTAACATGCAATAAGTATTTTCTGGATTTACAGATAGTGACACCAAATATAATTCCTTAATTAGTATATAGTAATTCCACTGCATTCTGAAGTTTAGAAAGCACAATATATTAATGATGTTATTAAATTCCAAAGTTTACAGTGTAATATAATAGAGATATATTGCTGGTGTTAAGGAAAAAGCAATTAAGGGAAACAACTCCCTAGCTGTGAAACAATACTGTGTATTCTTCTCACTATTCCCTGCTCTGCTCTTTAAGTTGTAATTGAAATAAATTTCATAAAATATCAAGTAGTTGAATTTAATTTCATTTAAGGTATATACTGTTACCCTTTAGAAAAGCATTTCTATTCATTTACTTACTTCCATTTTTTTTTGGAAATAGCATCAGTGGCCATGGAAAGGAAGATGGACCATGATTTATAGTGAAACTTTATAATTATGTGACTGTAGAAGCTTAATTTGAGTCTCTAAAAAAGTATATGTTTATAAAGATAAGTAGGTTATTTGTAGAAATAATCTGGGAAAAGATTCAGTAAATGAAATTGTGCACATAGTATTATTATGACTAAATAAGGCTTTGGAGACTGCTTCTGGAGGGGGCGCACAGGGCCGGAACCCAGAGGTTTGCACACGGTGACCAGGCACTCTCCTACTGAGCTACTTACAAGTCCCTAGGGAAACTATCTTGCAAGTTTATTTTATACTGCTCTTCTTAAGAGACAACTACTCTGAATACTTGCTTCTTTTTTCTTCCAGCCTTTTTTCATACCTTTGCTTTTCAGGATGCGTGTATGTATATGTATATGTACATAAGCATTTGTATTTGTAGTCATTTTATAGATACAATTTTATGTCTTTTGATATGATGTTATGATAAAAACTTTTCCATATTATCACAGTCTTTATGAATGTAATTTTAGTAACATCAAATAAGGCATCTCTTAATTTACTTAACTAATTCCAGATTATAGAACATTATCTGTTATATATGACATTCTACTAAACATCTTCAGAAATAATTACTTTTCCCATTTTTGGCATTATTTATTTAAAATTGAATCATAAAGTAATAATTTCTGATTTAAAAATACAAGGAGATTAAAGTTTTTGGCCGATACTGCTAAATTACTTTTCTCAAGAGTGTTTCCAATTATTCTTTCAGCCAGCTTTGTTTAATCATACTGTTGGGAACACTTAATATGATCCCTTTTGTTCAATCCTTCTTATTTTGAGAAATAAAATAATTATTTTTCATTTTTAATTACTGTGAAAGACAAACACACACTAGTGTCTATAACTCAATTATATTTTCTAGGAGGGAGGGGTTTTTATTTCTTTTTTTCTTGACTAGAAATTGGAACATGGAAACCATTCTTTTCTTTACATAAATCAATGTTCATATATATTTTGATGGCTCTCAACTGATAGGTAGCTAATACTGAAAACAGTTCAGCCAAGCTGGTGAGTTGCTTTCTCTGGCCTTGGGAACCCTCTTGCCCTTCTGATTGGTGTGCTCTTTGTACTCACTTTCATTGTACAGATTATCAGCCAGGTGTATGGACAGTTGCCAGAGCATGACTCCTGATACTGCAATTAAAAATACCTAATCCAATAAGTGAATTTCCTTGAACATGTTTACTGCATAATAGTCTTCTATGTACAATTTGTGATTCTACTACTTTTGCAAACTTGCAGGGAAACTTGTGCTGTGGCTCAGTAGTAGAGTGCTTGCTTAGCAAGTGTAGGACCCTAGGTTCCATCCTCAGCACTGCAAAAGGTAAATAAATAAACAAACACAACTTTAAAAGAAGCAAAGTTGCATACCAACTTCTAGGGAAACATAGTAGTTTCAAACAACTAGATAACTCACAAATCTCTGCATATTTTTATCCATGTCCAATAAATGTGAAAAATCAGTAAATACTTATTGGCTTTGTATTTAGGTCAGTGAAGAGAGGCTAAAGGAATTGGGAAAGCATGGGTTACAGATGGATATGATAAGCATGGAGCTAACAATATGAGATTCCTACCAAGACACAACACAGAGTGAAGAGCTCCAGAAATAAAGACATGTGGAAAGAAATGTAAATCTGGAAGGATAAAGAGGTACCAAAGAACATAATATCACCATATAATTCTCTAGATTTAGAACTTTGCCATTAAAGACCTAAAATGATGTATTTTTGCAGTTGAGGGTATGAGTGTGTGACATTGCTATTTTCAGTTGGTGAAGGATTTGTTCCCTTATCTAGATGGAATTTGTCAAGGGTCAGAGTCTCCTCAGATCTGCATTTTACCTCCCATCAACATGGCACGATCGATATCTTCTGTTACAGGTTACTTTAACTTGAAATGCAGATATGACTGATATGACAGTTTTGAGCTGTGTCCAAAGCTTTGGATTATAGTGTGTGTTTAAATACATGTGTGTAGGTTTTAGGGAAGCGACACCATGGCATCGGGCTGCAAGATTGGCCCGTCCATCCTGAACAGTGACCTGGCCAACTTAGGGGCCAAGTGTCTCCAGATGCTAGACTCCAGGGCCGATTATTTGCACCTGGATGTAATGGATGGGCATTTTGTTCCCAACATCACCTTTGGTCACCCTGTGGTAGAAAGCCTCCGAAAGCAGCTA
>NDGM010975178.1:0-11670 GCA_002564305.1 Octomys mimax | reverse complement strand
AGACAGGTGCTTGCATAGTCCAGCCTCCAAGTACAGTATTGCAAGAGATAACTCATTGGAGAGCGAGGCTACAGGGGCATCATTTAAGATGATGACTGGGAATAGTCTGCACAGTTGATCTCTGAGGTTGTAATAACATCCCTCTGGGCAATGTTAAGATAAGTGTGAAGGCAGAAATCAAACTGAGGAAGGGAGAGCTGTTGGGGGAGAGGAGGGCAGCAGGGGCTGCCATCTTTAGATTGTACATTCATCCCAGGCCATCCCTCACATCCCTCTTGGATTCCATTGCCCCTTTAGGATTTCGCCAGTTCTTGGAGCAGACGGCTGCCCAAAGGCTTCATGCTGACCAACAGTTCTTTTACTGATTTGTCCACCACATGATCATAAGCTCCCTTGTACCAGTTAGGGGCTGCTTCACGTGTGCATCCCGTAACACCTAAGAATTTACCCCCAAACAATGTGTCTCAATGAAATATATATATATATATATATATATATATATATATATATCAAGTAGTGCAGACTCTGCGCCATTCACTTGATGGTTAATTTGGAAACTGAGGCCTTGATTTGGTTTTCACAGCATAATAAGAATTTTCCAAATTCCCATATTCTGTAATCCAATGAGAGAGAGTAAGAGGTCTTCAAGTTTCAGAAAAAAATATTTGTAAAGTAAACTCAAATGATATAAAAGCAAAAGACTGAACTGCAAAATTCAGCTCTTTAAAACAATTCTAAATACTGGTTTTTTTTAAGAGAATGAAAATAGGAGTGCAGATTAAAGTTGATACTTAAAGTCCAATGTCCCCAAGTGAAATCACTAGGATCCCAGTTGCATGCCAAAAATAGGGGTGTTAAATAATGCACGTCTCAATTCAAAAGCTTCCATCTAGATAAATTGGGCCGCAAGCTTACTATTAACGCCATGCCCCTCTGTATTGCAAGAGCAATTCTCTAGAATACACAAATATATTTCTAAATTACCTCCTAACTACTAGGAAGCTACATGGCATGGGATCTACCCAAAAAGACATTCACCTTTCATTTTCAACAACATCAATCTCACTGCCAATTTGCAGGTGTTGCTGAATTGGTCCCAGGTGAATATTTTCCCAAACAGCATCATGGTGCATACAAATCATCCCTCGAGGAAGAAGCTTTTGTCTCCTCAGGTTCCAAAAAAATACACCAAGAAGGCAGAAGAAGCCCACTCTTGCTGTCCTGAGAGAAACTGAGTAAAAGTAGCCTTTGCCAAAGCTTCCCAAAGCCCAGTGGCAGCAGGGAAGGACTCCTCTGCAAGTCTTCAGGGAGATCCTGGCCCTACAATGCCTTCATTTTTGAATTTCTGACCCCCAAAATTGACTACTTCACATCTGAGCTGTGCCCTCAGTAGGTTATGTCAAAGGGGACATGATTTTTCTATTCTCCCCATTATTGTTAATATGAAGCTTGATGGGTTGTTTGAACTGGTATCAACCAGACATCTCCACTATAAAGATCTTTCCACCCTTCTCCACTTGCTCTGTGTTCAGACCTCTGCAAGGTCTCCATCAAGCCACCATACCCTCTCTGGCTTCTGGTTTCTCACCTGGCTTCTCAGGACCACCCAAGATGCTAAAAGACAGTTTCAGAAAGTAGGAGAGCAAAATTGTTTAATCAATTCATGCACAGCAAAATATTCCACAATATACCCTCAACCCCAAGAGCAAACATTTTCATTGTACCTCTTGCAAGTTTCTGCACTCATGAAGAGTAGAGATTATGGTTTGTTGACCTGGGCACATTGGAGGTACCTAATGGTTTTCAGTGAATAAGAACTTAGATTCACAGTGACAGAATAGATGTGCCCAGAACTGACTTCTTCTCCAACAAAGAACTACCAAAGCAACAAGGCTGCAGCTGAACATGCCATCCACTCCCAGTCACCTACTGCCATTGTAGTGACAAAGAGGAACACTGTGGCTCCTGCTGTCACCACAACTCTGTGGGCCCTACTGCTTCCTGGCCTCTGGATCTGCACCCTGCTCTTGTCAGCCTATCACCATCTCTACCCAGGAAGCCTCTGGGCCTATGCTTGATGAGTCAAAGGACAAGTGTTTTAGGTTCCCACTACCACTGGGGCTTCCAAGTGTCCAAAGCCCTTACTAGTAGCAGAGTAGGCGTCAACAGTGCCCAAGGAAACCTTCCGAACCTACTAGAGACCACCATTTCCATGGTAGGAGTTGCCACATAGTGAGTGCCCACACCCATGGTGTCTGTACCACACCTGAAGTGCTAGGGTTCCCAGACTCTTAAATGGACTTCAGCAGTTCTTCCTGAATCTGCTACAGTATGCACTGTGTGCAGAGTTATGAATCACAGCCAAAGAAACTGGCATGAGACTGTACATTATGGTGCCCTGCTCAAAATAAAGCCAACACTGCACAACAACTTGCTAAACCAACACACACATCTTCAGCAGAAAGCCACTTACTATGAAGGCCGCATCATGAAAACAGTAGAAATGCTTGATACAACAAATATAAATATCAATATAGTAACACTAGAGATACGAAAAGGAGAAGAAAAAAAAAAAGATGATGCCTCCAAAAGAATATAACAGTTCTTTAACATCAGACCTTAGACAAATCAATGAGGATGAACTATCTGATCAAGAATATACTATCTGATCAAGGTACTTGATCAAGAATGTTAAAAAAAACTCATAAGACCTAAGAAAATACAGTTAGGCAATTAAATTAAGAGGGCAATGGAGAATAGGAATGAGAAATTCAGCAAAGAGATGGATTAGGAAAAAAAACTTACAAACAAAGAGTTCAATAACAACAAAAAAATAGTTAAAAGCTGCAACAGACTAAATCAAGCAGAAGAAAGAGTACCTAAACTTGAAGACAGAAATTTAGACATATTCTAGGTAAGCAGAAAGGAAATAGCATGAGGAACGTCTCATTAATGAACAAATATTTGCACTTTTCGAAGATCCAAACATAGGGGGAAAAATTAGGGGCATAAAAACTTACTCAATGAAATATTAGCAGAAAAAAGCCTATTCAAATCTTTAGAAAATATACACATATGAACAGGAAGCTTATAAGACTCCAAATAGAAATGACTGTCATTACAGTATATTATAATCAGATTGTTGAAAGAATAAGACAAATTTTAATATCTGCATGAGAAAACTGTCAGATCATATTTAAGATATCCCATGAAGCTAACTTATTTCTCCAAAGAAATGCTACAGACCAAGAGGAAATATAATAATGCGTTCCAGCATCTCAAACCAAATAACTGCTAACAAAATAATGCCCCCAAAACTTAAACCTCGCCATGACTTCTTTTAGAAATGAAGGAAAGATAAAGTTTTTCTAAGGCAAGCAAAAACAGAAAATCCATGTCTTCTGGAACATGCATATAAAATATGCTTCACAAAGGCTGATATCCAAAAATGAAAGAGAGATGACTACCATCACGAATACATGTGAAAGTATAAATCTCACTAAAAGAATAGATACGCAGAAGAGAAACAGAAAAAGGATCAAACACAATATACTAAATCATCGAACTACAAAGATGAACATGAGTTAGAACAAAGAATACTCAAGACAACTGGGAGAAAATCATCAAAAAGACAAAAGAAACTCTTTACCTATCAACAATAACCTTAAATGTAAAAGAACTGAATTGTTCAATTAAGAGCTATAGACTGCTATGGTGCTTTGCTTTTGTCTTTGTTCTTGTTTCTTTCCTGTTTGAAATAAAAAATAAAATCTCTTGAACTTCTCCTTATTTCAGTTTCTTATTCGGTCACCAGCCCCTCCCCAGCCTCCCTCACCTCCCAGGCCCTGGTAGCCACCACTGACCCTGCTTCTATGAGTTCAACATTCACAGACGCCACACGTAACACAGAACACATGTTATTTCTGTGCCTGGTTTACTTAACATGTTAGTCTCTGTGTGCGTACATGTAGTTGCAAATGAAAAGGTTTATTTCTTTGTCAAGGTCCGACAGTTTTCCATGAGCACGTGCCACATTTTCTGCATCTCCCTCATCCACACATGAGCACTTGAACTAGTGTCACATCTTCACTCTATACACAGTGTTGCCTTGAAAACAGGACGATACACTTCGCTTCAACATACTGACTGTGTTTCCTTCAGACACATGCCCGGTAGTGGGCTTGCCTATTTTATATTAATTATTCCTTCATATAATTTAAGTGTTTGTGTTTAAATCTCCAATCCTGATCCTAAAAGGGTTTAAATTCTTCCAAAGTAAACTTCATACCAGTAGATTCTCCTTTTTATGGTCTTTTATGGCTGGTCTTAAAAAGCGCTCTGGCCTTTCTTCTTCTTTGAGTTCTTATTGGCAATGGATTTAGCCAAATTGTCTCTCTCCTTCCAGATCATTAGGGTCAACATCCATCAAAAACAAAAGCCAGAGATGTGACCCGTGGATGAACCCCTGGATCTCCATGAAAG
Source organism: Octomys mimax (assembly GCA_002564305.1). Taxonomy (NCBI): domain Eukaryota; kingdom Metazoa; phylum Chordata; class Mammalia; order Rodentia; family Octodontidae; genus Octomys; species Octomys mimax. Next base: position 7,188 of record NDGM010975178.1, on the reverse strand, counting down.
CTAGGTTCAGACGGGGCGATCTGTCACAGTGCTGGCTGCAGTCTACTGATTAGTTTTTCTGTTATTCTAATCAAATATAAGCTTATTTAGTTCTGCTAATAGCATCTGGAGACAGTGGACCAGCCAGCTTACTAATATTTAAATATATTTACTAGTTTAGAAATCAAATATGGAAAAGTAAAAGACTCCCATTTAGTAGTCATCTTGAGTTTGCGTGACTCTTTTCTGGCCATTACTTTGCTAAGATTTTTCCCCCCATTATTGGCTCAGAACATAAAATGTATAATGTAACAAAGTGAAAGAAAACCGCTCTTAATCAGGCACAATGTCAACCAACTGTAACCCCAGTTACTCAGAAAACTGAGGCAGCAAGATTGCAAAATTGAGGACAGCTGGAGCAACCCTGTTTCAAAAAGGGAGTTGGGAGGTTAGGGATGTAATTCAATGGGAGCTCAGTGGTTCAGTGTTTGGTACCCCCCAAAAATGAATACCTATGTCCTCTGACCCAAAGCAAATAAAATTAGAAAAAATCTAGAAATCTCTATAGCTCTTGAAACTAAAATGGCAAATCAATTATATTGAGTTCAAAGCAATTAGAGAAGAAAATCAAGCAGTCAAATGAACTCCCCAACCAATTTCAAAAAAGAGAGAAGTAAAATAATCAAAAAGTAGAGAGTTCTATATTCTCAGTTCTGAAATACTTCAAAACATTTTAGTTAACTAATATGAGTTTTTGATTAATAATCATCGTTTGTAATTATCATCTAAACTATAAAATCCCTGAGCATGAGAAAGACTGAAAAGCTCATGGAAACAAAAGAAAACATTTGCCTTTTAGTATGAAAAAATAAGCATATGCCATAAAGACAAAAAGACGCTGAGTATTGAACTTCTTGAAGATTAGAAATGCAACAGTATTGCACTAAGCCAGTGGGGGCGAACCTACAGCATACATGAAGCAGCGGGCTGACTGTACCATCGAAAGCTGAAACATTTGCTGTAAATCCATACCCTTGGCTCTGCAGGCCGAGCACATCGCAGCAGAGATCACCATCCTATGTAGACTCTCAGCAGGTCTTTTTGTAAGTCAAAGTTCTACAGTTTATTTTTAAAATAACACAAAGCTGACTCAAGTAAGTACTATAATACTAGATTATGCAGTATGCTATGGGAATTCAGAAGAAATAGCGATTCATTGTAATTTGGGGAAAGGTAGGAAATTATAGAATATTACCACAGGATGGCTTTAACGTAGGTCTTCAAAGATGAGAAAATCTTGAAATTATCACATCTATTATGAATATTCATAGAAAACATCAGCAAAAAGAATAACTCCATTGAAAACTACCTACAACACTACCTCTTAGAAAAACACCACTGTTAATGTGATTTTTTAAATCTTCTATTTATTGATTTTAGTGCTAGAGATAGAACCCAGGACCTTGGGTGAGTATGCTAAACACATCCTTTACACTGTGATACATCCCCAGCCAATAGAGCCTTTTTTCTATATTTAGAGACATATGACTTTATAAGAAACTTGCAAGGCCAGCATGATAGCTCAGTGGACTAAGTGCTTACTTAGGTAAGCGCAGGGGCCAGGGTTCGATCTCCCACTACATGCTGCACCAGCCCCACCCCCAGGCCTGCTGAGCCAGGGATGGAGTCCGGGCATGGTGACACATGCCAGTCATCTCAGCACTAGGGAGGCAGAAAACAGGAGGATCACTACAAGTCCGAGCTGCATTATGAGACCCTGCACACAGACACACACACACACACACACACACACACACACATGCAATCTTCTGACAAATGTTTCCCAATATGTTATGAACCTGTTTATACCTCTATGGTATTTATTTTTAGTTATTATAGCTTTGTGTGTTTATATCTTATTAACCAATTATCATTTTATCAACACCTACCTTTTTCATATGTTTGTTACTATGGATACTTAAGGGATGTTAAAACATCTTATTGATTCCTTACCAGATTATTTCTTTAGGACGAATCACTCAGAGTAGAGCTGCTGAGGGTTTTCCTTACAACCTAGTGTCTTGCATACATCCAGTGGTGGTGAACTCCCAACACATGCGCCACAGCGAGCCATCTATCACCGAATGCTCTAGAAGGTTCACTTCACTGCTCCAGACTCATTCCAGCTCCTGCACCATTTCTCTGCTCTGCTTCCAAGGAGAGTGGCTCAAACATTGTCCGCACTCACTGTCTCCAATTCTTCTCTTCCCTTTCTCTCTTAAAACCATTTCAAATCAGGCTTTTCGTCAACCGTGCCATTGAAGCTGCTCTTTTCCAAATACCCTATGACTTTCTCACTGGTATGGCTTGTGTCTGGTTGTCACCACAAAGCCCCATGCAGTCATGGGGCAGACTTCTAGAGTCTGTGATTAATTCACAATCCAATGCCGGGATTATGGGTGTAAGTGCCACACCCACTGATGGCCTCTGCTGCTGCTGCTGCTGCTGCTGCTCCCTTTTTGCTCTTTTATTTATTTTTGTTGTTGTTGTTTGTTGTTTTCTGCTGCCATGAACAGCTGCCCTCTGCCGTGTGCCACTCTGCCTTGGAGCCAGCTAGGTAGGGACTGAAACCTCCACTAACAGTGAGCTAAATAAACCTTTCCTTCCTTAACTTTGGGCATTGGGTATTTTGTCCCAGCAATGAAAGAAAAGTAACTGAGACATTTACCAACATGCACACGTTATTCTTAGTGACTTTTCTTGTCACTTAAACATAATACCTGACACCTGAGAGGTAAAGGAGGAGGGGTTTATTCAGGCTCACAGTCTGTAAAAGTTTCAGTTTGTAGCTGGCTGGCTCCAAGGCAGGGTGGCATGGTGCATGGGCATAGGAGAGAAGATCTGCTCCCAGCACAGTGCACAGGAAGCAGAAAGTGTAGAGGGAGGAGCAGGGGAAGGAGAGAGCTCCCCCTACTCCTCACCCTCAGTGACCCCTCTTCTAACCAGCCACCTCCTGAGAATGAGTCAGCTACAAACCCCCATAATCAAATCATCTTCCCAAAGCCCTACTGAAGAGGAATGAGGCTTCAGGGGACATTGTAGATCTGAACGCTGATAAACATCTCACTGAGCATTGTACACGATCACATGGCAGCTTTTGAGAGAGATGAGCAATCCTTCCTTCTGGGAGCATTTTATTCACTTGGACTCCAGCAGCCCGCACACTCGTGGTGTCTGTTGTGTCTCCCCAGCCATTCACCCTGTCTTCTCATGCTATTGACTCATGGGGATCTTGTCAAGTATCCTGCATTTAAGCACCATCCTCTTGCCCATCAGTTCTAACCAGAATCCCTCATCTAGCACTTTCTATTAAACTCTAGTGCGCTGGAAACTCCCCTCATCCAGAGCTCAACTCCTGATCTTTATTCTTCCTGCATTAAAAACAAAGCCATGCCCTATACCAACCACAATCTTGCCTGTGACAAGTCATCCTGTCTGCCTGAGCCTAAAACCTTAGAATCCTTCTAACACTGTCTGTCCTTCAAAAAATCTTGTTTGCTTCCCTCTAACGTTCACTTAGAATCTCACCTCTCCACAGCTGCTCCTCTGCTCCATTATTTCTCTCTTAAATAGTAAAAGAACTCCATGTACCTGCCTCAGGCCTTTGTATTGGTGGTTCCCTCAGTAGGCAATGTTCTTCCACCCAACATCTTCATGGCTGGGTCCTTCGCCTCTTCTGTCTTTGCCCAAATACCACTTTCCCTAGATCTTAGTGGCCTCCCACTTTACAACTACCCCCCTCTTTCAGCATTTGCTCTGCCCCTTCTCTTTTCCTCCATAGTACTTCGTCACCTTCTTAATACATAGTTTATGTAATATGTTTCTATAGGTCCCAAAAAATGTATCCATAAAAGCAGAAAATTTGTCTGGTTTGTTCTCTACAGAAGAGGAGCATTTAATGCTTTTAATCCAGACTTCCAATTTGCTTCTAAAGAAATGAAATTATTTAAAGAAATCAATAAAGAGAAACAGGAACAGTCCCTCTTAAGGCTGCAGGATTGGCAAAGGCTGCTGGCATGAAGCCAAGAGAATTGGTGTGCTGGTTTTCAGGTGTATCTGATAAATCAGGGGCAGAAGTGCAGGATTTGCTAATATCTTCAAAACTATGGATGCTCACCACAAATGGCACTCATGTATAAAGTTTAGAAAGTTGACCATCCCCTACAACCTTTGTAGAGACCACCATGGGCTGGTATATAAAAACCATAGCTAAGAGAAGCAGAAGTGGAAAAGGAAGAGGGAAGAGGAAGAAGAGAAGGGGAGGAGGAGGAAGAGGAGGAAGAGGAGGAAGAGGAGGAGGAGGAAGAGGAGAAAGAGAACCACAACATAAAGAGGAAGGAGGAGGAGGTGCCCATGCCCTCCTCACTGTGATGGTCACTGGGATGAAAACGATGCTCAGATAAGAAGATGGGTAGTTGCAACACGGAGTTTGAACATTTGGAGAAGATCTTTGAGAGTGATGCTTGCTAAAGGAAAAGAATTCATCCACCAGGTCTGCCATAGTTTGAATGTGTCACCTCCAAAATGTAGATGGTGGCTACTGTCATGCTAAGTGGTGGAGCCTAAGGTTGTGAGTGTTTCTCTTGCAAAAACAGGATTTAGGCTCTCACAAGAAAATGCTTCACACAGCTTCCAACTGGCGTGCCCTCTGTCCTTCTCTGAGGGAGGATGTGGCTCGAAGGCTCCCCTAAGGTGAGACTCCAGCAACTTGATCTTCTCAGCCAGCCTCAAGGAACTGTAAGAAATACACTTCTACTTCTTAACATGACCCCGTCTCAAATATTCTGTAATTTGACAAAACAGATGAAGTCTGACAAAATGGACTAAGACAATGTCTTAAATGTTAGCCAACACATAGGTAGACTTAAACAGCTCAAAGTCAACCCCAAGAACAGTCACACTAAAACCTCTTATTTTAAATTTTATATTGATAATGTATAAAGTTCACAAGATAATCAGAAAGAATACTATTTAGGTATTGGTAACTTGATTTTTAACAAATGAAATCAGCAAACAGTCTATCCAAATAATCTGAGCCATTATCCACCTGGCTTCTGTACAACTTCATCATTAGACATATTTCATCTAAATAATTCAGTAAAATAGTCTTATTGAGTTCCCACTTGTCTACCCAATATCCCTTTGCTTGTACCTTTGAATTCAGAAATCAGAAATCCACAATTCAGCCTGGGTAGTTTTTCCTAATCAGTCACCTCTCTGGGACGGGTACAGGAAGGGAAAGAAGAGGGTCTTCGTTAAATCTACATAGAAATGGTTGTTTCACTGAAGCCATTCTTCACGTTGTAGTAATGCTAATACAGAAAACTCCCTGTCTGAGATCTATTCCACAGCTGATATTTGATGCCAACCCTTACAGTGATAAAGGCCACAAAAAGAAATCCAGAGGCACTGCATTTACATGCAGCCAGTCCTAAAAGGTTCTCTGGTTAATTTCTTTTCCCTGTTACCACTCATCAGGAGACAAGTTTGCCAACAGCCATCAGACAAACACATCCTCACTGGACCAAGGCCAATAGCAAGCAGCACTGTGGATCCAGCAGCAGCAGGGCGGAGGGTGCCAGGGGCACCGCCTAGATGAGAACATGCGGGGGCTGCTGGGCAGCAGCTGGAGGCAGTTTGGACATGCTGGCAGAGGGACCTACGAGTGGTTAACCAGTGAACCAAGCGTGCCTCTCCTGGAGACCCAGCTGCAGGTCTGTACCCCTGCTTTCAGCCTTTTTTTCCCCTGAGGTATTTTGATTATCTGTACTTTTAAAACCTTAAAACTAAGGGGCAACATCTTGTATTACGGATAGAACAAAAAAAATAAGTTTGCTGTTTGCCAGGATCTGAAGGAAATAGCTTGCAAGTTCTAAGTTTCTTTGATCATGGAACATTCGAGGGAAACTCAACATAAACATATCCTAAGAATATTTGCTACAGCAACGATATCAAAGAGCACCTGAGGCTTGGAGGCGACAAATTTCGGAGCCTGAGTGTTATAATGTGCTTTGCTTTGGAGCAGCATCTATAGACACAAAGATAAGAGACTCCCTTTGGTTCTTAGCTCTGAAATGAGCACTGTTTCTAAGAGCAGAAGCCAAGCCTCTCACTTCAGAAGGAGAACAGGGTGTTAGGGAAGCTCTGTCTCTCCCTAAGACAGCAGCAGCTGCTGTGCGGGTCTGTGAAACCACTAAGGAGTCTCAATTTAAGGGAGTGATAAGGGAAAACATTTGTAGAAACCTAAAACAAAGAATTCTATAACCAGAGGAAAAATGGGTGACAATGCTGAGCACACACCAAAAAACCAAAAAATAACCTTTTCTCTAGAAATTCAGCTGTAAGATTGGTATTTAAATCCTCTAAAGCCACCTTTTATAGAAAAAATATATAGCTATATCCTATAACAGCTATACCTTTAATTGAACATTTCCCTAAAATTAAACCCTTTGAATAAATACACACATAAGAAAAATAATAAAAGAAGAAATTTTGAGGCTACGGAATAAATGAGGATATTTGTCTAGAAAAGATACTCTTTCTGCATTAAAAACAAGCAATGCAACTAATATGTCATAAATAATTAAATAAGCAAATTAAAGACACCATAATAAGCTGGTCCTATAGCTCTGGGCAACTCTTAACCGGGAAAGAGCTCAGCTCAGGAAATAGCCCTAGTCTGTACATCAGTAAGTCCAGGGTGTTCTTCACATTTGGGCAAACTCAACCAGAGGAAGTACTGACTGCAGCAGGCTTTCGCAGTATCAGTAATACCATAAGTGGTACAATTGTAAACATCCGTCTATCATATAAATCCTTTTGGATAGAATATTAAGTACCATTATATTCTGTGCATATTGAACTCCTTATGGGAAATAGAGTACTTAAAATGTGATGACTACAACTGATCAGAACCCATTATATACATTATTGACGTAGAATAGAGGAAAAAATGATGACAAATGGTCTGTGTTTACTGGGATAGAAGAGTTATTGTCTTAAGTACTAAAGAGTAATTTTAACATATTTTTTAAATAGGAATACAGTTTATTAATTATCATATGCCTTTTTCACTTTTATTTTTTTAATGGAAATATACTTTTTAAAGTTTCTAATACTAGGAGACGATATCATACAATGTCTTTTAAA
>NDGM010975137.1:0-16762 GCA_002564305.1 Octomys mimax | reverse complement strand
CTCCCGATACCCCGACAGCCTCACGGGCCCCTCCTGCACAGCTCCCGATACCCCGACAGCCTCACAGGCCCCTCCTGCACAGCTCCAGATACCCCAACAAACTCACAGGCCCCTCCTGCACAGCTCCCGATACCCCGAGAACCTCAGAAGCGTCTTCGCTTGGGCAGTTTGTGTCTGTGTGTGCTTATGTCTATCTGTATGCTCATGTGACAATACTAACACTAACAATTTTATCTTCAAAATAATTTAGTTTCAACATTGTGAAAATGGCCATGCTCCCAAAACTGTTATACAGATGTAATGCAATCCTGATCAAACTACCATTAGCACACCTCACAGATCTAGAAAAAGCATTCCTAAAATTCATTTGGAACCAGAGAAGACCTTAAACAGCAAAGGCAATCCTGGGCAACAAAGCCAAGGCAGGAAACATGACAAACCCTGACTTGAAATTTTACTACAAAGCTACTGTGATAAAATCAGCATGTTACTGGCAAGAAAAAGAAAAAAGAAAAGAGAAACCTGAGGATCAATGGAACAGATTAGTAAATGCAGATGCAACTGCAAACATACTCGCCACCTTATCTTTGACAAAGGGGCCAAACATACTCACTGGAAGAAAGACAGCCTCTATAGCAAATGGTCCTGGAAAAACTGGCTCTCCACATGCCAAAAACTAAAACTAGATCCATGTCTATCACTATGCACTGAAGCCAAAATGGTTTAATGATGTAAACATTAAAACAGAATCACTAAATCTACTCAAGGAAAAAGTAGATATATTTCTTGAAGAGAGAAGAATAAGCAGAGATTTCACGACCAAAACCAAAACCACATGAGAAACAATTCAAAGACTGAAGAAGTGGTATCTCATCTTATTGAGAAGTTTCTGCACATCAAAAGCACCAACAGAGTGAAAAGAAAATCCACAAACTGGGACAAAAATCTTAACCAATAGTCATTCAAACAAAGTATTCTATTTAGAATATATAAGGGATTTAAAAAAAAACCAGTTCCCTAAAACTCAAAGACTCAATCTAAAATGGGCATCTGAGATAGATGCACACTTCTCAGAGGAAGAAAAACAAACAGCGAACAAACATATGAAAACATGTTCCACGGCACTGGTCATTAGAGAAATGAAAATTCAGACAACACTGAGACATCATCTCACTCCAGAAAGGATGGCTCTCATCAAGAAATAAACCAAAAGCAAATACTGGTGAGGCTGTGGGGAAAAGGAACCCTTCTCTGCTGTTGGTGGAAGTAGACTGGTTGAACAACTGTGGAAATCCGTGTGGAGATTCCAGAAAATAAACAACAACAATAAAAACTAGGCGTGGAGGTCCCATTCCACCCAGCTTTTCCGTTCCTGGGTATTTTTCCAGAGGAACTGAAAACATCCTACCACAGTGATGCATGTGCACCCATGTTTACAGCAGCACAAGTTGTCAGAGCTAAATGTTGGAAACAACCTAAACGCCCGTCAACTGAGGAATGGATGAAGGAGATGGAGTATTTTTACACAACGGCATATTGCTCAGCTATAAAGAAAGATAGACTTAAGACTTTTATAGGTAAATGGATGCAACTAGAGGCTACACTCATAAGTGAAAAAATTAGACCCACATTTGCAAATATCATATTGTTTCCCTAGTGTAAGAACCTGAAAGGGTAAGTAAAATCTGAAAGGTATAATAGATGTAGTAAAAAGGAAAGAAACTGCTCAAAAGGAATAAACAATTGGGATGAGGGAAAGAAGAAAAGAAAAAAAAGAAGGGGAAAAACACTTATATATACACAGGCTGGCTAAGATGATTGCACTACTAATTTCTATGGGGTGTTTTGGAGGGATCAGTTCACATATAAAATTCTGGACTAATTTTGCATGCTTATATCTGTAATGTGAGCAACTACATTGAAGACAGCAGTGTGCAATATGGCAACCATTGTTGAATACCTACCATCTGTTTTTTAATTGTATATCATTTGTAATGTATATTTCTAATATACATTTTTAAATGTATATCATTTCTATTTTTTAATTCTCTTTAAAATAAAAATAAAAAAAAAATAGTAGCGTCCAGGTTGTCACGAAGGATCACAAAATGTACACCTTCTACATTACTTTCAACAACTGGCAACTCTTCAAAGACACTGACTGCCAAGGTGGATCAAGCCGACGGTTTCCAAAGGTCACCTGCCACTTAGGGAATAGCAAGTGGGAGGTGGGGACCCTGCACAGCACATGTCTTCCAAGCCAGACAGAAACCCAGAGGTTCTGGACTGAAGGCTTTGGTGGCACAACTGTGCCCCTGATGGCTCTTTGGTGACTAGCCAGCATCAGGGTTGATGCTGCCTAAGAATTACAGCTTGAGCTCTTAATGTGGTAGAGGAGACACTGTAAGTTTGAACAAATTAAATTTAAAAATTGTTAATTATATACACTGTTACTAGTTCACATACTCAGATATGGATGACTGCAAAATGCAGTGACCCAGGAGCAGTGTCTGAGTCGATGTCCTTCAGGGTGTTGGCTTTTCATCTCCTAAAGAGAATATGGGATTGCTATGAAATTTTGTTCTTCACTTTTTATGAAGTTGAAGATACTGAATCTAACTGTTATTTTGGAATAAAGAAACACACATCTCTTGTAGTACTGGGGACAGAGCTCAAGGCCTTCACAGTCAATGACATCCTCAATTCTCTATAAATATTTTTTATTTTGTGTATGAGACATTAAGCTACATTTGCTGGGCTCAACCTTTCAATCTGCCTGCCTTCTTCTGGGGTTCTAGAACTACAGATGCGCACTTCCTGCCTAGCCTATAAATGCATTTTGGTTGAGTTAAAAAATGTATAGATGTATTAAACCAGTGAGAATCTACTACTTTATAATGATTAAAACAAAGCAGCACTCCTGTCCCCTACCCTTCCCAAGTCAGGATGTGAGTGGATGGCTCAAAGTCACCAGTGTACGCGTGATACCTGACTACCACAGGAAGGGGAGACGCTGCCCCGGCCCGGGGAAAGCACACCTGCAGCTCCAACGTCCACTGGGCGAGAGCAGCTCTAACAAGTGTGCTGTGGGACCTTAACACACAGCCTAGGGTCAGACAGCGAACACTGCAGGCGGCACCCCAGCTGCACCGATGCAGCTCTCCTCCTGCACCTTCCCGCCCACCGCTGCCTGCTTTCCAGCAGCTGGGCCCTCCACCTGCCCTCCCTCGGGGCCTGGAAACCCTGACCTCACCCGCATTCCAGGACTCCAGGCTCCCACTGGACAAGGGTCATTCCTTAATTCCTTTAACTTTTGTATTTCTCCTTCTTCTTTTTTTCCCCACTAATATTATTTTGAATTTTTGTATGTTTGTTCGCTTTTTAGTATGTTTTTCTTAGAATCCATTCTCCCAAAGAGCAGGACATCTAGTGTCACAATTGCTTTGTCACCCCAGCACTCAGCATACTTGAGATATTGTATGGGGTCAAAAATATGTATCAGAAAGAAAGGAGAAAAGGAAAGAAAGTGAGAAGGAGTGGAGGGAGAAAGTGTAAAGACAGAACTGAACCATGAGTGTATGAGATCACTAAGGAAATCAGCTGGAGAAGTGCAAGACACTCAACGACACAACACAAGGTCGCATAACTCCACTGCGGAAACAGTGCTTCAGAGCTCAAGCACAAAATCCCCGCTCCAACTGAACGACTCATGGAACGTGTTGACTTACACAACGGTGTGGGACACACACAGGTACAACACACACATATGCACTTGCCCCCAATGCACTCACCTCCAAGATGAAGGTTAGAACGTTTACAGAAACCCAAAGGTTTCTCCATGCATCTTAGCTGACAGCAGCGCCCAAATCAAACCCGCCTCTGCCTGAGGGCTCTGATTCCTCCGGCCATGAAATTCATACATGAAAGCACACGGTGCCTCGAGAGGCCCGGCCTTTCCTCAACGTTATGACCACGCGATTCCTTCTGATGTTTTGATTATTATTTCTCTTTGAAGAAAGTAATAAGCTATAAATCTCAAAACAAACTCTCAGAAAGTTTGAATAATCATTCTTCTGGAAATTATTTCCTTAGTTCCCAAAAGAAAACAGAGACGCTAGTTAATGCTGAGAGAATCTGTAGTTTGCAATCTGTGTGGGAGAGTTGGCTTGGCATTTGGGTATGCGTTAAAATATTTAGTATGTTCTCATGATGTTCTCACCAGAACACTTTTCTTCATGAAAAACCCTATGAACACCTCACTGTATGATGTCATAAAGACCTTAGCAGGGCACACTAATGTTTTTGGTAGTGAGATTTATCTTTCACAGGTATTCTAATTTTTAAATATAATTTTCTTTTTAAGAACAGTTTTACATTCATTCAAAAATTACGCACGAAGGGCAGAGTGGCCCTACCTCTCCCGTCCACCTACACCAGAATCCACAGGAAAGCTGCACTCGCCTGTCCTGGGGGACAGCACACACACACACACACACACACACACACACACACACAATAAGCTTGTAAGTTTTCACTGCGCACCGAGCTGAGTTTAGACAGGTTCGGACGCCCACCCAGCCACGGCGCAGTCGTGATCCGGGACATGTGCCGCTGCCTCCAAGTAAGTGCCCGGATGCTCCCCCTTTCTCAGGCTGCAGAGTTGCTCTTCAGCAGGCTGCAGGTCCACGCGTCCTAGAACTTCACAGGACTGGACTAGAGAGCATGTGCTCTGGCGATGGGCTTCTCTTACATATAAATCATTCCTGAGTACGCAAGCGCTTCGGATTCATTGCTGAGCAGTATCCATTGTGTGGACGCGGGCTCTGTCACAACTTGCTGGGCTGCTCAGCAGCTGAGAGAAACTTGCTTCATCTTACTTTCTGTCTGTTAAATAAAGCCGCTATAAATTTTTGAATGCAAGTATTTATGTGAAAGTATATTTCCCCATCCTTTGGGTAAATATTTAGTGCTCAGGTTTCTGGGTTGTATAGTCAATTCTTGTTTAGCAGTATAAGAAACTCACAGCCCGCTTTCCAAAAGCTTATACAGCTTGACATTTTCATAAGTAATACACGTGGATTCCACTCCCTCGCTCCTGCTAGAGATTACCGGCGTTCTTGGCATTAGTTATGAAGTAGGGCGCGCAGCAGGCGCACGCCCGGCGGCCAAGCTGCCTTTCCCTGGTGTCTAGCGGAGAGCACTTATGCGCCTAGTGTGCGCCTCCTATGTAAATATTCTTCACACGTGGAAATAGACTTGTTTCATGATTACCGAGTTGGAGGTGTCATTTATGTATTTGAACTTGGGTTTCTCCCAGTGAATGTCTCCTCTTTTTGCTTTAACAGCATCTTTCTTAGAGCAGAAATTCTGCATCTCCAGTAAGTGTGAAACAGCCTCCTCCGTGCACGGGTCCCCTCACTCCCTGTTGCATCCTCTCTGACTTACACTGTCAGCTTCATATGGAGGTCTTTGTGTGGATGCCCAATAAACACTGACTGTTGCATGTCACCGCGTGCTCCTCAGACACGTCTGTCCTCAGGGAAGGATGATGCGGAGGCAAGGGAGGGACCGCTAACCTCCTCATTCTGTGCCTGTGCGCTTGGCGTGTGGGACCAATCCCGGGGCCTTCTGCCCCTGTGCTCTATTCCCAGCCGCCGTGTGAGTGCTCAGCCTGGCTTACCGGACTCATTAGATGCCTTTGCATGTCATAGCTGCCCTCCCAAGGGTAGCAGTTCAGCATGGTCATGGGCAGTGTCCTCATGCCACCCGCATTAACTTCCTATGGCTCCCCTTAGATGGCTGGCTTCTCACCACCCCGCTTCAGCCTGCCCCTGTGTGTAGACCTCACGTGTCTACATGTGACACCTGACCCATCGCCATTTGACTAGGGGTACAGTTCCATTTTTGCCTCTCTCTACCCTTACTCCTGAAAGGCAGTGTAATCTGGCCAAAATTCATAGGCTCAAGAATCCAGACATTCTTATTAGGCGGGGATGCATTTGTGCAAGATGTTCCAAGGGGCTGTTAGCTCAGTTTGGGGCATTGAAGAGAGGACGCAGGTGACAATGTCAATGCCTCCATTGTAGAGAGTCATATGGGGACATGCTTTTCTATGTGTGTAACAGATAAAATGATCATTAAGTGATTGTTGGTATTTTCATCCATAATCAGCTGCATTCTACAAACACATTAAGTACAATCAGGAGGCCACAGTGTGACTCCCACAGCTGCTCCTGTCCCCTGCCATTCTTGAGCCTGCTAGAATCATTGCTGTCATTTTTAAGGCCTGGCTCAGAAACCACCATCTCTGCCGTGTCTTACTATGTAGGCAGAGTTACTGTTTTCTTCCTTTGTATTCCAATAGTTCCAATTACTCTTCGCTATGAGAACAATATTAGTAACCAACTATTCATACAACTAGATGTCTAACTCACTACAGTGTGTTCGTTCAAGAGATGAAGGAAATTTATAATTGAAGTGATAGATATTGACATGCACAGATGTGTGTATGTGTGTATTAGAGATTATTTATTCCTATATTTGTCTTTTTAAAATTTATTTTTTATCTTTTATTTGTTTATTTATTTGGCACAGAGTGTCACTCTTCAGCTCACACTCCAAGTGGTCCTCCGTGACACAGGGCTGGGATTACAGGTAGGCACTACCATGCCTGGTCTTGGGACCAGCACAGCACGCAGTGCCAGGGTTCAAACCCTAGGCCTTGCCAGGCAGGCACTTAGGCTACAGAGCTATATTCCCAGCCCTGTATTCCTATGTTTGCAGAACTCACTTTTCCTACAAACTACCTTTGGCTGAAAACCAGAACTCGAAGGCCTGTACTGTGCCTGCATTGCTTTAATTTATTTGGTTTTGTTGCAATTACTCTCACGGACGGGGTCTGCTCCCCCTGTAGTTTCCAGTGTGGATGTTAAAGAATCACAGCAACAGCGCTGCAAACAGTGCAAATAAAACTAAAAGGTTTCTATTGCAGAAAATGAACAACTGGTGCTTCTTTACATTCTAGGAAAGGTTTCTAGCAAGCTAAGGCTGTGGTCAACAAGTAGAAACACACACATTTCGGAGCGAGAGGCAGGACCAAGTTTTAAGGGATAGCAGAAGCATGTACGCCAAAAGGTAGCCTGCACCTCGCAGTTCCAGGGCCAGCTCCAGAATTCCGCTGCCAGCTGCACGCTCCTAACAGGGACACAGGTGGAGGGGTGCCATTTGCGTGAGGTGAGCTGCTGTTTTGAAAGTCCCCAAAGCAGCCAGCAGTGTGGCCATTAACCCAGCAGACAGCTGGAGGGGACGGTCATCAAGAGACCAGTCCAATCTCGCAGGTCGGCGCTGGAATAGGTGCTGTCGCTGCAGAGAGTGAGAAGCAGCAGGGATGAAGAGCTGCGCAGCAAGCACTAGCTGTAGAAGCTGCCCACTGTGGGAACGCAGGAAGAGAAGAAGGCAAAGGGTCCCCAAGTCTCCGGCAGCTGGAGCTGTGGCTGGGTGCAGAACTATCTGGGGACAAAAGTGACATTCTCGTGACTTGCGTTGCATTTAGAAGGAATTATCTCCGACGGCTTTAGCTTGGATATATTTTCAAAACAAGGCTGGATCTTCTGTGGCTTAGTCTTGCTGGGGAATGACTTTTGAAGCCGCCCAGAAGAGGCATGAAGGGCACTCTCTTCCGATCTTACCTGAAACCAAAGCATTTCGTGTGAGGGCAAGCACTGAACGGGCAGGTTCCTCAAGGGGCCAGGTGGGTGGGAGTGCCTCTCTGCAGGAGGCAAGGCTAGGACCTCAGTTCTCAAGTTATTCTAATAGTACACTTCTAAGGATTATGTAGCATGTGTTTCTTTTATTCTCTATTTTTGCTTCATATGTGAATAGGAATATAAGAGTTCTAATTTACCATTTGCAGTTCAATTTTTTATGGAAGTTTGATAATTATCCTTTTGTTTTTATGTATTATTCAGTTATCAGGGAAACTTAAATATGTCCCTCAACAATATTTATGTATGGCTCAGATGCAATTTTAACAGACATTACAAAAGTAGTGACATTATAGATGCCTTAGTCCAAAACTTCCCTACAGATTTACATTTTCTAAATCCTTCTAGATAAACCCATCTTGAATTTAGTATAATTCTATGGCTTCCATGATGACCTAGAGAACATATAAAGTTGATATAGATTAAAAATATCCTTCAACCACAGTGTTTTTCTCATCAAGGAATAAAGTTATCACTGGGTTATGAATCAATTCTGATGTATTATTTAAAGATTGACCTAAGAAACTGTCACTTTATCATATCTCCTCTTAAGATCAGTAAGACTTCAAAGTTTAGAGACTATTTATATAAATATCCAGTTGATTAGCCATTTAAATGATTCACTTTAATGTCCTCCTCATGTTACAAGAACTGTACAAATATATTATCTAAATATTTTTGCTCTTTATAAGATATAAATGATCTGACCATAACCCAGAACAATGCATCATCATAACTTTTGAAAATATATGTCCTGGCAAAGTTAAAATCCACTGAATATTCTTTGTAAAGCAATTTCTTTAATCCTTCATGATATATCTTAATGCATTCTTTAAAGATTCCATAAGTATAAATGGGCATGCTAAGGCTTTGAAAATTGCTATGGAAATTGAGACAGCACAACTCCCTGTAGGGATATTCTTGGAATTCTTCTCCTTGCTGTATTTATCAAACAAAAACCAAAATTTAAGAAGAGTCTCGGAATGCTCTACCCTCATGGTAATTGCATGCATGGGATCCAAATGCCCCAATCAGAACAACCACCCCGGAGTTCCACAGCTCCGGGCCCCATGCGCTCAGAGCCACAATGGTGGAGAGAAGTTTCACAAGCATCGTTTAAGTCGCTATACCCTTTCCACAGTTCTTGCCAAACAGCTACACAGTAGGAACTATGAGAAGCAGAGCCAAAACCTCACGTTCTTGATACAGCTTCCAACAGCTGCAAGCCCTTAAGCTGCAAGCACAGCTGCCTCCTGTCAAACTATTGAAAGGACCCATGAAGGCACATACACGGCTACATAAGTCCAATAACTTTAGGGGAATAAGAAGAATATGTGGCTGCCTTAAGGCCACCAGGCAGGAGGAGGGAAGCTGCATGCGCGGTCTCCCTTGACCTTGCTGGGATCAGCGGAGTCCCTCACTCTGCCCCACTAGTCCCCAAGTCGTCCACTTCTGCTAGGATTACATATTCTTTCAACACACAAACCCACACAAAATAGAGGGTAATTATGTTGGTTCAGCCAGTGCCCAGTCTCTGATTTGCAATTTTCCAAGAGAGTGCCATCTGAACAGTTAATTCCTGAAAAGTCTACAGCAATTCCTGGCACCAAATTATTACTAGGAATGCAATATATGTGATACATACACCCAATTGGAGAATGGAACCTACCACAGACATCTGATCTGCGCTATATAAAACAAAGAACAAATTCAAGTAAAACCTCACATTTGATGAAAAAACCTAAAACATGTTTTTCTTCCAGTTTTTGAAAACTAGATTTGGCCGCGCTGTGGTCTTGTTCCCATTGAAGAGCAAAACAAGTTCAACGAGCACTTGAGAAATGTTTTACCTTTCTTTTGAAGAATGATACAAAACCAGACATCTGCAAATTGCTTTTGCTGTTTTTTCAGCTTCTGACTTTCTACAGTTAAGTGGAGATTATTGGGCAGGACCAAGTGAAGATCAAATGGACACTTAGAGACTTTTTGTTGTGTTGTGGAAATGGCCTTGCTGAATCCGCATCTCTGCATGGAAGTGCAGCTGCGTGGGCTGCTTCGTGCCCCGCTTCTGTGCCTAAATTCCTTTCCCTTCCAATGTTCATCATCACAGGCAAAGGAGTAATTCTGGAGTTAGAGATGAGTCGAAGCTCAAGTAACTTACGTGACTGTGTGTGCTTAAAGTCCTGCCCGTCACGAGCTTCACTCTACAGAGTGCAAAGCTGGTAGAGACCTTAAAGGTTAGTGCTGGTGCAAGACTTCATACCAGTGCAGAAGAACGCACACTACGGGGGAAGGCATGTAATTTGAAGACATTGGGGACACACAGGGTCGCGCTGACGTGGTGGCACGAATGACGGCTTTCCCTCCTTTGTCTCATTCAAGTCTGCAGTCCTCACTTCTACATTTACTGCCTGCCACTGGGATACCTAGAACTTGTCCACTATTTCATACTGTGACAAATCTGTATACAGCGTTTATTCTATAGTGTACATGGTCATATGAGGGTCATCTTTTGATGAATGCATTTGTGAGTAGCTTTGGCTACGTTCTGCTTAGTATGAACTTTGGTAGGGTTTTGGTGAGCGTCATTCCTGACTTGTGGGCTCGCCACTCAATTTCCACTTTGTACGCTGGCCTCCCAGGGAGCCCAGCCTTCCCTGCAGGATGCCGTTAGAAGACAGGCCTTGCTCCGGTGCTCTGTCTGTGCTTCAGGGTGGAAGGGCGCCCACTCCTCTCTCACTAAATGTCATGAGCAGAGTGACTGCAGAGCCCAGACACGCTGGAACCAAAAGCTCTGGCAAGACTCTGACCAAGGAGTTTGTGAGGACCTGGGGTGCAGGCCTCACTGAGACTGCAGCACGGCGACCCCGGGAAGCATTCTGCGTTACTGCATCTGCAGCTGCTCCGCAGGGAAGTGGACTCTTGAGCCAACGGCTCAGTGCTCCTTGGGCTCTGCAGGCTGCTGGGCCAGAGGTATGTTGAAACTGCCAGCCGAACAGACAGGGCGCGGCAGGATGGGGCACTTAGGCAGGGAGCTGCATGGAGGACAAGGCGGGAGGCGCCTGTCTTCTGTGGGCATGGGCTCCTTGTTTTAAGACAGCTGCCTGAGGGGAGGGCACCAAGACACACGTGTGGGCCTGTGTGGGTGCGGCTTTGCACTCGTATGTGCTACGCCCAAGTGTAGCCCCGCGCTGCCGCAGCGCTGGAAGACATGCTTTTCTGTTTGTGTTTGTCTGTACGACACCCAACAGTATCAAAAACCTGGTAATAGCACAATTAGAAATACTTTTCTGTTGCCGGCTACTGCAGAATTTATTGGCATGTAGTATAAAAATAACTTACTGAATTTGGCAGCAGTAAAAATAACTAAATTGCATTAATGCCAACTGTGTGACAGGTGCTCCTGCTTTCTGTATGTTAGGCAACATACAGTTTTGAGAAGTGGCATGTTTAGTCCTTTTGCTTAAGTAAGTTACTCAGTCTTCAGAAGTCAGGACCGCCTGCCCTCGCTGAGCTGGGGAGACGCTGAGCCAGCCCCAGCCCTGCGTTCTCCACACTGCTTCTAGCCCACCACAGCAACAATGCACCACGGAAGCAAAACTAGTGTCACATCAGAGAAGGTGGCACGGTGTGGAGAACAGCCATGCTGTTTTCCAAAAGATTATATTCATCTTAGACTTCCTGAGGGCAAGTAAGATGGCACACAAGTTTCCAACCCTTAACACAGAAGGACTATCTTACAAAAGGATGAGACACACTCACTTGCTTGGTAGGGCGAGTGCTTGCATGTGCACAAGTGGGAGGGGCGTATGTGTGCTCCCCTTCTCCGCTTGCTGGGGGCCGGGGGCTCCGCCTCCTCCGGCCCGCTTCCTCCACAGGCTCCCCGAACACTATCCCTCTGTACAGCGAGAAAGCCGAGGGTGTGAACTGCAGTTCATGTTTTCATTCTGGCTTTGACTGAACATCTGCTCACCCCGGACCAGCGTTTTCAGCTCCATCTACTCATTGCTATGGTTACCATGGTACATGCTCTATTTTAGTCCTGTATCTATTGGCGTGTGGCCATCCTCTCTTGAGCAAAGAAAGAAGAAGTTTTCCAGAGCCAAACTGGCCTTCTATTCAGTAAATATGGTAATTCGTGCCTATGCTCCGTTTCCACCCGTCCCCTCTCCTTTCATGTTTGGTGTTCTTCTGTTAGGGAAGGCTCCTTCCATCCAACATCTTTGTGTGGACTTAACCACACATTTTCTACTTAATTACTCTCTCTGTTTTGAAAAGTTTCCCCCTAATTGCACTTATATAGGATTTGTTTCTCCAGTCATTGTGGTATGGGGATGTGACAGTTGCCTGCCTCTGTCCCTCTGAATATGGTAACGAGGAGGAAGACGCTTGAGATTTCAAAATGAAGATGGTGACGTTACTGGACTTTAGTAACCTGCAGGCGTGGGCTCTGCCATGCCCCTGCCAGTGGCCACGAGCCGCCGTCCAGTGCCGGGCGGTGCTGGCCTCTCCTATGTGCCACCCAAGAGCTTCATCAGAAAAAAGACTGGGAGCCACCACAATAATTTTTTTTTATTGCAGCAGTTTGAACATCTTGTATTAGGGAAGATAAATATATTATTAAAATTAATTTCTCCTTTTACACTATTGTCTAGTGTGATCGATAGGACGTTTAAACTATAGTATACAATCGACATTGTATTTTCATTACTGCTACTTTGGAACATTCCTGAAATCTGATATGATGTCAGTAAAGACTATGAGGAGTGTCCTCATTAATGAGGATCATATACATATTCTCATTGTCTCTACTTAAGCCCGCACCTCGATACACCAAAAGTTTCTGTCATTTAAAGCACTCAGTTAAATTCTCCCTAAAATTGTGAAACACACAATCTGTACCTTCCAATAGAGCAGTACGATACATATCTATATGGTGGGTGTGTGTCACTAAGTAGAGTGACACGAACTCATGATGCTTAGGGGCACGAGGGAAAGGGACACTAAAATATCAGTTTAACTTATACTCAAATGTAACTCTACATTTTGTAAGGCTATTGTTTTAGGTTCTATACAGAGATATCTTTCTTAATACATAGTGGGGCAAGGGAAAACATTCCTAATTTAGATAACTGGTAATAATTACCAATTAATCGTAATTTGGATAATTTTTCCTTTTCATCAGTCTACACAATATGTACAAATTGTTTCAAATAATAGACTTTCCAGTGAGTTTTCCAGTGTGGAAATATTAAAAAATATAAGGGTATATCAAATATTAGAAATTATTAACTTATGTTAGAAAGGTTTTCAGCATACAAATCAATAGAAACTGAGGATCTTAGTTTAAACCACTTACCATGATATCCCTGTTTATCTGGTATGAATCAGCATTCCCACTGCTAGGACGCAGCACCCAGCACTCACACCTTAAAGGAGAGGTCTAGCTGGGCTCAGAAGTCCAAAGGACTCTGTCCGTAGCCTGCTCTCTGGAGGGCAGAAAATCTTGGTAAAGGTCAGGATGGGGCAGAGATGCCCAGGTCACAGTGGGCAGGAAGCAGAGCAGGAGGGTGGCACAAGACAGCAGGGCCAGGCCCAGACGCAGCGCCAAAGGCCAGCTCTCTGTGACCCCCAGCGCCCAGGGCTGCGCGTTACTGATCTGCTAAGCGGTACTCGTTGAGCTGTAGGTGTGAACTGTCCTGTGAAGTTGGCATAGAGGGCCTGCCTGAGTCACTGAACCTCACTCCTATTAGTCTATTATTCATTCATTACTAATTCTAAACATACAAGTTTAATGAAAAGTTTGCTCACCCATAGCACCTCATTTAAACGGGAGAGTAGATTTTCTCTTGAATTAATTATGAAATATTTCCGATACTACACTGAAGTAGCTATCACTTAATACAAACTAGCTATTTGGTTAGAATGAAATTTACAAAAAGAGAAAATTACAAAATGGCAAATATATGAATGGTTAAGCCATTTTCATGTGGGCACATTTACTCTTGGAAAAGGTCAGTGAGGACTGTGGAATCCTACAGGCAGAATTCGCAAAGGCCGCGATGAAGGGGAAGCACTGAAGTATCTCCTTTGTCATTCAGCCATCTGCAAGGAAAGAGGGCTGCCCCTGCTCGCAGCACTCCGCGAGCTGCAGGTGAGCACCAGTGACTGTGAGATGTGGAGACACTGCGGTACGGGATCTGACACATTTTCTTCTCGATTTTTAGGTTTAACTTTCTGGCCATAAGAAATAATGCAGCAGAGGATGTTTGACAGTCATTTTCCTTCCTGAGTGCCCCAAGCTTTAGAATTCATATAAACTTAGAATACATAAAACTAGAGTATGCTATACGTGCTCTGTATGTATAGCATATGTCTTGGACAAAAGTCACAAGTGGAACACAAAAGAGACCAGATACCACTGCTCCTAGGCATTAGGCCTTTGAAAATTTCTTCTTTAAACATCTTAAAGTTAGTATATTCGCCAGATTATATTCTGATTTTCTTGTCTTGGAGGTGTATTTTACTTATTTATTTAAGGTTTTTTATCTTAAGCAGTAATAGTTTGGAATTTTGAAATAATTGGTGAGTATTCTTTTGAAATTTTTATTAATTAGAGGCCACCCCCATCATCTCATAGTGATGTTTATTTAATTTCTTTCTTTATCAAGAATTCTGAGAGAGCCAGCCAAATAGCTCAGCAGATTAAGGCACCTGCTTAGGCAGACACAGGGGCCAGGAGTTTGATCCCTGGGCCTACTGTGCTGGTCCTGTCCCCCAGGGCATGCTGAGCTGACGATTCAGACTAGGCATGGTAGTGCACGCCTGTAATCCCTGCTCTTGGGAGGCTGTAAACAAGAGGATCACTAAGAGTCCTATCTATGCAGTGAGACCCTGTACATCCTGTAGACCCTGTCCTAAAATACAAAAAAAAAAAAATTCTGGAAAAGCAAAGAACTTAAAGAGTATCAAGATTGCTTGTACAATGTTTTTAATATTCTAATTATAAAGTTAAGGTTTTCAGTTGAATATTAATTAACCCATCATGGGTTTGATGTCAGTGTTTGCATTTCAACTGAGATTTTTGAAGATAATAGTTTTAGATGCTGTTTCTAAATTTTGCCAAGATGTTAATATTGTAACTTCCCAATTTTCATAAACAGTACTCCATGAAAACCAAATTTCTGTCACAAAGTATTATTGATATAGATAACTATAAGCTTGATTGATCTTAGCTTTCATCATGATTTCTGAAAACAGATTGCATTATTTTTCTTATTTTAATTATTTTAATGACGCACAACCCTAAAATACTAGATAATTACATTGATAACATGCTCGAAGTGAGTAGGGGCACTCAAAACTCATCAGTAGTAACACACAGTTCATGAACAGCTTGCAAACAGAAGTGTCCACCCACACTTGCCTCCACTCGCGAACTCTGCCTTGGGTGATGGACACCCTCGTGGCTACCTTCCCCAGAACTGTGGAAGCGACTCAGTCCCAGAACCGAGGCACCGCTGCATTTCACAATAGCCAATTGAACAATAAAGTTACTCAATGCTAATGCTCAAGAGTGATAAAAATTTGTTAGAAGAAAAAGTAAGATTAATTATTCTTTTTATGAAGCACAGACTCATGTATGTTAATTCATAAGTCATATATGTACCTATGTTAGGCACATATATGGCAAACTAGCAATGTCTTGAAAGAATTGCACGGTGGCTAGGTGTCAGTGTATGTTCTTTTAATGTTTCCACCATGCAAAAACACTTCAAACACTAGTTTCTTAATGTTAAAGTACTTTAATTTCTGTAATATTAATTTAGCTTTGACTTTGGATGAAAATTTGCAATTTAGCCTTAAACCTAACACCCTTATATTCAAGTTTAGAATTCATAGGCTTTAATTTGTCTACACATTTAGATTCTTATGCACAGATCCCTAGAACATTCAGATTATGAGAACACCACTCTTCCCTGGCACTGTCTCCCGTGATGGGTGCCCTGGGAAGTGGAGGGTAGATTACGCTGCCATGAGTAAGGACCTGTAAGTGTTTACGATCACATAGCTCGCCTTGTGCAGAGAGGCAGTTATGACGTCATTTCTTTCTGGGAATGAGTCACTGGGACTTAGAACTGTGGATTTATCTGTAATATCCGGATAGGAACATCTGCTGTGTGTGCCATTTGATATTCAAATACTGCATGGCTCAGCGACCTGTGTAGTCTCAGGAACCTCCTTGCGAACTTTCCCTTAAAGAGCATTCGTGCCTGAGGAATGATAGTAATGAGATAGTGAAAAAAGAAGGCAAGCTTGCCGTATGAAAAACGCTTGCCTCTTCTTTGTAAGTGGAGAGAAATGCTACCAACAGGAGTCAGCACGTTCTGTTTAGTTCTATGCACCTACGTGTAAAAAATTACATTTTCCCAAATGTGCCAGAACATTTCATTAATAGTAAGGAAATACCTCGTCTCCAGCGGAGTTGAACAGGCCCTCATCCAATGTTTCGTTTTATGTAAGCAGTCCGGGCTCCTTCCTCCGGGCCGCCACCCACTCCCACCATGGAGCACGCGCGCACACACACGCTTTTCTCTCGTTACACGCCAGCTGCGACGCTGAAATGCCAAGCTCTATTTTTTTTTCAGACACTAGCAGCGGCAACATCTGGATCTGTGAAACTTTAATCCTGACTGGTTTCCTTCTTTTTCTTTTTGTCCTTCCTGGCACCTGTGGGTGTCCTGTACACACACAGTGACATCAAACCACATCTGGAAGTCTGAGTCTCTTGGTATAATGAACAATGATTATTTAGAAGAGCATAAAACGACGACCCGCTGGTAATAAAGAACAAGTTCAATGAATGGCAGATAAGAGGCCATGAAAACCAACCTTCAAATTGAAATGAATTGAAAACCCTACCTGGAACTAGAATCACCAGAAGCTTTCATTTCGAAGTTTGTTATAAAATTGTCGGCTTGGATTAGAAGCAGATTCGG
>NDGM010975131.1:0-12242 GCA_002564305.1 Octomys mimax | reverse complement strand
ATTGCTTGACCAATGTGCTCTCTGTGAAAGCCTGAAAGAATGTTTTCTCTCCATGTGACTCTCGAGCTGCTTTTAAGTTGGACTAGTTGACAGTGCCTTTTATCTCAGGTTTCTTTAGAGAACCCAATTCCTATTGTAACAAGTGCATGGTTCTTTTGAGACCAGATGGCTGACAGATTGGTTATACCCTGGATTCCTAGAAGCAAGGAAGTTTCAATAGCAGAAGAGTTTCTCAAATGTTATATATTGAAATTACTAACCAGGAACATTCGACAGTGATGACTGAAGAAGAGTCCTTGGTTTCTTCCACTATGGTACCAAGGTGGCTCTGTGCATGTTGTTCTTATTAATCCTCCTTTAAAAGGAGCTAATGCAAATGCAGCCTTAAACAGGGATATAGACCCTTATGTGAGTGCTATGGTTTGGAACTTAAAGGTCCTCCAGGTATCATAACTGCTAGTTTTGAAAACCTGCTGAAGATTCTCAGCATCATTGCCTTGACTATCTTGTGCATATAAATGTATGGCTTTGCCCCAGTCATATTTCCTAGCTTATTAGTACATTTTAGATCACATTCATCATAGAGAATTTGACCTTCATGATCTAACTTGGTTTTTCCCCATTCTCCTACTCTCCCTTCAACTCCTCCTGTCCCCATTTACAAAAGCTTTGTTTCTATGTCTCCTCTGTCTCTCTGTCCTCTCTCTCTCTCTCTCTCTCTCTCTCCCTCCCTTCTGCTTTTCTCTGTTGTGTTCTTTCCTCCTCCACTTTCTCAATTCCCCCCATTTCAACACTCTGCTCCTATTTCACAATACCCATTACGCATTTTGGGCCTTGACTACACTTTCAGTTTATCACACCTTAGAGAATCAGTGTGGCATTTACACCTGTGTGTCTGACTTATTTCACTTAACTGTATGGACTCAAGACTCACTCATTTATCTATAAATGTCTTGGACAAAAACAATACATTTTATTACTGACTTGGGTCTAGTTGTTCCCTCAAGGCCTCACATCACTGGGGCAGCTTCTAGGTTTGTGATTAATTCATGATCCAATACTGGGATTATGGGTTGTAGTGCTACACTCACCCTGGGACAGATAATCTGCATTACAATGTGAAGAGAGAGAGGCTTGCTAGCTGCTGAAGCTGCTGCCCCTCCCTACGCTCTGTGCTGTTTTCCACCACCCTGAGCTGCTGCCCTCTGCCATGTGCCACTCTGCTTTGGAGCCAGCTGAGTGCGGACTAAAACCTCCACTAACTGTGAGCTAAATAAACCTTTTCTTCCTTAATGTTGGGTGTCAGATATTTTGTCCCAGCAACAAGAGGAGAGCAACTCAATCAACTGCATATGATAAAAACATTCATATTATCATAAAACCCTTCAAATATCACTAGATGAAGATATGAAAGATTTCTCTTTACCAAGCACCAGAGCTACTCACTGTTAATGGATGGGCCCATGTCTCAGGCTGTCTCCCTCTGCCTCTTCTAGCCTGTCTCTTGTTCTCACACAGATTTATAACTATGTATGTGTACACACAGATCTTCATCTTCAACATGTCACTTAAAAGTGAGACCCTTCATACAGACATCCCCCGCACATCCATGCATCACTTGCATGCTAACTGTTTCCTCGGTGTCTGTCTCAGTTGCTTCTCTTTAGTTGCTGGGACAAAATACCTAGCATTTTGTTAGGGAAGGAAAGGTTTATTTAGCTCATAGTTTGTGGAGATTTTAGTCAATAATCGGCTGGCTCCAAGGCAGGGTGGCATGGCACAGGGGCAACAGTTTAAGTCAGCAGAACGTAGGGAAGAAAGAAAAAAAAAAAAAAAAAAAAAGGGCCTCTTTTCCTCCCTTATACTGTAAACAGGCTACCTCCTACCCAGGGCAGGTATAGCCCTCACACCATGTCAGGTGCCTCCTCCTACACAGGATGAGGATGTTTACAAAGACAGGACCCTGGCTCCTGGTGGGGTTAAAGTTTAGCTGCATGGTGGCACGCAGGAGGATCTTTGCAAATTCGAAACCAGCCTGGACTACAAAGTCAGTTCAAGGCAGCCTGAATTGCATAGCAAAACCCTGTCTTAAAAAAGACAAGACAAAAAAAAAAAAAATTAAACTTCTAAACTTCTCAAGCTGATACAATATCACAATGTATTTATCAACCACTATAGCTTCTTTCCTGCTAGCCCAGACTAAGCCATCTTCGTAGCTGTACATCATCCCTGGTACACCTGGCCTAGGCTGATTTACCACTTGGCTCTACATGGACATTAGGGAGGGTTCCAGTTGTCTCTTACTTCAACCAGTGATGTGAATGACAGTCTTGAAAGAGAAATCTTGGAAAGCTGTGCTGCTCTGTACATGAGATGAAGCTAACATTAGCCCTGTTAATAAAGGACACACAAGGAAAGGTCCAAGGAACTGTCATATAGGCCTCTTGAGAGAAGAGCACCCATGGCCATGTCTTCTAGGGACTTGCCACAAATAAGTGGCTCAACTTTAGGGCATCCTGAAAGGTTGTTATAGCAGTTAGTATCAAGTATACATAAATTGAGATTAAATAAAAGTACTATAACTTCACAACTATGAGTGCAACAAGCTCTCTCCTTTGAAGGAAAATGATTTTGTTCCAGAGACAAATTCTAGTCAACTTTTTTCTTTATTTGGTGGGGTGAGGTTGGGGGTTATATAGTACTAGATTCAACTCAAGGCCTTCACAGCGAGCTACAATTCCAGTCTTTTTGAGATGGGATCTCACTGGGTCACTAAGTTCTCCAGGTTGGGCTAGAACTTTCAGTCCTCTTGCCTCAGCCTCCCAGAGGACTGGAATTATAGGCATGTGCTGCCATGCTTGGCTTCAACTTTGTTCCTAACACTTCGGAGCCACACATTTATTTGAAGATCAAATAGAGTTAAGAAAATTCTAGAAAACATACTACTGGCTGAGAGAGAGGTTCATTCAATGTTGGATTGGGAGAAGCAAAGGAGGCCACTTATTTGGCCAAACCAGGGCTTCATATAACCTGCAACTCCCTCCTGCATTAACCCAAACCCTTGCACTGGGCACTAAGAACCAGTGTAAGCTGATCATCTTTCAAACAAGGATGGCAGCCCCACGGATGATTTTATTTTTAGGAAAGCTGGTATTTTCAGCTTCATCTCTGTAAATGAAAGACAGCATCATTCACCAGGACAATGAGCACTCTCCACCATTTCAAGGGATGAGTCACTCCACAAGGTGACAGGTACTGTGTAGGTGACACTAGGGTACAAATCATGACTTTTTTAGTATTTAGTTTTTTTACTCAACACACTAAAAGCAAAACAGCTATGCCAAACTGATCTAAGCAGTGTGCACTGTTCTATTTATGCACTTCAGAACAATCAGCACCACCCACAAAACTGTTGATTGTCACCAGAATTGTATATCAGCTCGTTAGGTCACAGTGGCATTTCTAAAAAATGCATTCCACAAAGAAACAGACTTTAAAGACACTATGGAGGAAAAGATTCTGTGGACAGATGAGCTAGAGAAACAATATTATACTCTCCACTTAGAGTACCATAAACACTCAGAGATGTTCTGCAATAAAAACTATTTTAATTTAAACTAATCCATCATTTCTTAATCTATACGAATAGGAAAACATTTCAAGTGACATACAGTAACTATGGTGTAGCTGAGCACTCAGTCTTGGAAACACTGCAGGAAGTGTGAAGCTGAAGACAATGACCACAACAACATCTTCACTTGGGACATCTTCCTAGTGTGCTACTTAGAGGAGTCAGGCCTCAGCACAAAAAGACATTTATTTGGCCTGAGAATCAAGCACTGAGGAGCTACTGAGTGAGGCAAAGAAGATGCTGTAATAAAGGAGTGGAAATCTTACTGCAAAGCATTGCACATAATTACATCATCAGCTTTCTACAGTGATTTTACCAAACTCTTAACTTGCTATTAGTCATATTTTTAGCAGCTACAAGCCCCCTTCTACTTGCAGAGGACCAAGCAGGACCCCCCGAGGCCCCCTCTGCACCACTGCTGCCTTCCAGCCCACTCCCATCCACCCTGCAAAGCCCCCTTCCAGCCCTTCCTAAAGTGCCTTCCACCTGGCTCTCTCTTGCCTGAAGCAGTCTGTCAGGGCTTCAGAAGCATTACTTGGAAATGCACCCAGATTTGTTCTAGTTGGGTTTAGTCAGGAAGACATTGACTCAGATGTTACTGTCATGAAGAAGCTGGTACTCATGACCTTCAGGGTCAGGAGGCACATCCACACCACACCACTCAGGCCCCAGAACAAGCACTGGGCTGCATGGGGTGCACGAGGTGGGGGAGCAGATAGTGCAGGCAAGAGCCTGGATAAAGGACCTGTGGAGAGGAATGGGGAATGCCTGCTAAGAAAATGAGCAGGTTTAGGGCCTACCACATGCCTGTAATCCTAGCACTCTGGGACCAAGCTGAGGCAGAAGGAATGCCAGTTTGAGCCTAGCCTGAACAAGACCTGAGGGATGTAACTCAGTGCAAACGCTTTGGGTGGAAGCCTCAGTATGGGGGAAGGGGGCAGACTCAAAATGTGCAGTGTACTCACTTTGACAGGCCCTGGGCTCTAGGAATATCCTCTAATTGTCCAGACCCTATTTCTGGAAGAACACAGGGCAAGATGACAGTGACCTGAACTCTGGAAGCTCAAGGGGGCTGGGTCCAGGTAGGACCTAGCTGGTTTGCAGGCAAGTTGTTTGCTATCTCTAGGAAGAATCCAGTAGTCAGAGCAGTGCAGTCTCCCTCCAGAGAGGTGGCCCCAGACCCCAGGACAAGAACAGAGAAAGTAAGAAAATATAGTTAGTACAGCCACATTCCTCACCAAAAACGATGTAGTGTTATTAAACCAATCTCGGATGCACAAACAAAACTACTCTGTATTATTGTAATCATTTCCTGGGTACAAAAATGCTAAAGAATGGTCTCGGGATCACCAACAGCAGTATTGTCATTACATGGGAATTTGTTAAAAATGCAAATTCTCAGCCCCCAGCTCAGACCAATGGAATCAGAAACTCTGGGAAAATATCTGCGTTCTACTGTAACTAGCCCTTCTGGTAACTCTGGTGCATATTAAGAATGACTCACTAGCTTGTGAGATAAAATCCAAAAACTTCACTCTGGAGCTCATCTACTCTGAGTCAACAACTCTATCTCTTCAAGGTCTTCTGTATTTTGCTCATTTTTCTGCCCCACCCAGCTCCTGTTGCCCATTCTGTCCCTTTCTATCCCAGTGCTGCTCAGAACACTCAGTTCCAAACAAACCTAACACTCACTTATCTCCCAAACAAGCCTGAAATAGTTGATACATGGTGTCAACTGGAAAAGTTTAGAAGTTTAACGAAGTGACTCAGCAGGGGACCAAGGTCCTCACTTTGTAAACATCCTGAGCTTGTGCAAGAGGAGGACAGGAGGGGCTGGGGAGATAGCACAGTGGCCTAAGTGCCTGCCTGGCAAGAGCAAGGTCCTGAGTTCAATCCCTGGTTCTGGGGCAGGGGTGGGGGGGAAGGAGATGGTGTGAGTGCTACACCTGCCCTAGGGGCATAGCTTGCAAAACAAGGGAGAAAAGGAGGCTTGCTCTTCCCTCTTTTGCTCTTATTTATTTATTTAGTAAAGGACCTTGCTACACAGCTCGACTCACATTGATCCTCCTGTCTCAGGACACATGTGCCATCACGCCCAGTTTCAGTGGCCTGCCCAGCACATCCAGGGTTCCAGGGCCAGCACAGCATGCAGTACTGGGGATCAAACCCAGGTCCTTGCACTTGCCAGGCAGACACTTAGACCACTAAGCCATCTTCCTAGCCCCTCTTGCTGTCTTCTGCTGCCTTCAGCTGTTGTCTCTCCGCCACAGCACCTTGCCTTGGAGCCAACTGATTATAGACTGAAACCTGCAAAACTGTGAGCTAAATAAACCTTCCTTTCTTTAATTTGGGGTGGTGGGGATTTTGTTTCAGCAACAAGAGAAAAGTAACCAACACAAAGCTCCACTGGGAAGCGCATCACCATCTACATCCAGCACAGAGCTGCCCATGACATGGCAAGCTACTGCAAACGTGTGAAAATGGAGTATAAACCTCAATAAAATTGCACGAAGGGCTTGCTATACCCTGCCTGTCTCCTCCGGGCAGACTCTGCCATTGGCTTTCTGAATTCCCACCTCCATCCCTTCTCTTTTGTTGCCTCCTACTGCGCAGGATAAAAAGTCAATACTGTCCCAGGTCCCCTTGAAACTAGAAGTGACCAGGTCCTAGGCCAAGCGGAAGTATGCTATAAGGTCACCTGTGCAAGCTTTGCTTTCCTGATAAAAATAGTAGTACAGATGCCAGGCTCTTTCTCATCTTCCTATTTTGAATACAGAAGTGGCAGCAGCCACTTGCAACCAGGAAGGACTGGCAAAGAGAACTAGAGATAGCAGTAGACCTGACATCATGAGCTATCACTCCAAATCCAACAAACACTTATGCCTGGACTTATTTTTAGAAAGAAAGAAAATCCTTTCAAAGCCATTCTACATGGTGTTTCTATTACTGTAGCTTGATGTAGTCTTAGCTTTACACACTGACAGCAGAGAATCACATTTTAAAATTAATCTTATTCTGAATGAAAGTACAATTATTCGATGTTCCGCAAATTCCCATAGTTGTCTTAAAATCTCCAGAGCAATAAATTATTAACTTTTCCCTAAAGCTTTTCATATACACTAAGTGGTACAGAAATACACATGTGAGGTGTGGTTTGGGCAGTCAGTGGGGAAGATTTTGGTGTTTGGTGGAAGGAGTGTTTGGTGGAAGGAGTGGGCCCCAGCAGCTCTGAAGGGTGGGTAGGACTTACCAGGCAGAACAATGGAGAATGTCTGAAAAGGCAGGAGAGATAGCAAGAGCCACTTCTGCACAGCAACAAAAGGTTATGAAATGGAGAATTAAGTTAAGACAGGAAAACTGCCTGAGAGAGAGAGTGGGGAGAAATGGGTAGGAGAGCCATTCAAATGTGGAGACAAATCCATGCTGAAAGCCATGTCATAGAAGCACTATTTTAGGCAGAGTGACTGCTTAAAATTGCTCTTCACTTATTTCTTCTGAGACATCTAACAAGACACCCCAAGATGAATACAGGACGCTGTGAAAAGTACAATCAGAAAAGGGGAATGATTTCTAGAAATAAACTCTGAGATCCTGGGGAAAAGGAGAGACTATGAGAGACAGTGAGATGAAGGGAAGAGATAGATGGAAGAAGACAGCAAGATGCAGGGAGGGGACACAGATGGTTAGAGACAGAAACAGAGAGGTTGTAGGACTGGGAGAGAGACTGAGTCAATGTTTATACAACTGAAGAAATATCCAGTGCTTTAAACTGCAAAGGACCTGGGTTGTAACTGGTAAAGTAAAAAATAAAGATGAAGTGGCACATGACTGTAACCCCAGAACTCAGGAAGTTGAGGCAGAAGGATCATTGTGAGTTTGAGACCAGCCTGGGCTACAAAAGTAAGCTCAGGGCCAGCCTAAATTGCATAGGAAGACCCTGTCTCAAAATGGCAAATAAACAAAAATAAAAATAAAGATGAGACTTTTAAAAAGCTTTCAGAAAGAAGAAAGTTATCAGGCTGTAACTACCGGATCAGTAGCAGAAGTTATTAGCAATAATAGATACTGGATTACAATAGAATACTACCAAAGTTGTGATTGAAAATTCATTTGACTACAAAATTTTTATTATAGTAATATATTAGTCCAAGATAGAAACAATTGCAATGGCACATGCCTGTAATCCCTTGGGAGGCTGAGGAGGGAGGATTGAAAGTTTAAAGCCATCCTGGGAAACTTAACAAAAAAATAAAAAAAGCTGAAGAGATAACTCAGTGATGGAGTATCCCTGGACTCAATCCTTAGTACAGTAAGCAAACAAAGAATTAAAATTAGACAAAACAGAACCATTTTTAGATCTTCCAAATAATGTTATCTTTTTTCTGAGAAAGCTCCTTGAAGATATACTCCAGAAAAATAAAGATGACAATGTAATTCAATAAGGAATGATAGAACTTAACCTAGGGCTAGCAAGAAGAAATCTCAAGATGTCAGACCTACAGGATGTTTAGAAAAAGTAAATACAAAGTAGACTTCAGCATGCTCCAAGATGTAGAAAAGTCAAAATAACAGATGGAATGAGCAAACTGTAAAATACGAAAGCATATGAATCTTATGATAGAAAAAGCAAGATAGTCCATTATATCCCACACCCCCCAAAAATTTCCAAAAGTTAGGATTCATATAGGAATCAAATTAAAGTGATACATGATGGAATAATTTGTAGAATACAAGAAAACAGAAAGCATCTGATCTTGGAAACTGAGACATCCTCTTTTCTGTGAAACAAATATCTTCACATTAGCATCAGAGAAGGACATGTAATCAACACATTATTACAGCCACAAGTAGCCATAATAGAAGTAGTTGACTGACATTTAGACTTTCGGAATTAACCTCTGGAAAAAACACAGATGATTTCACCATGATGATTCCAAACAGGCTGAATGAACATTTTATCAACTATAAAAATATATAAGAAAGAGAGAGAAGAGAGAGAAAAGAGGGAAAGGATGAGGGAAAGAAGAAGGAAAGAAAATGAAACGGCAGATAAACTATGAGGTGGAGAATGGCAGCGCGTAGGGGAAGAGCCCAATAGTAATATTCACTAGAGCAGGTCAAAAGCAATCAGACGGCTTAACCATAAACAAAAAAAGACAATGAAACAATTCAAGTAATTGACATGAGTAAGTCTGTGGATGACATCAGAGAAGCAAAACCTTATTTTAGCCAGCAGGAGGTATGCGGTGTGTTGAGAAATGTGTGTATCTGTGTATGTGCATGCGCATGTGGGATAAAAGCACCAGAAGTCACCAAATGTCATTGCTCCAAGCACGATCTGGTATGGATCAGGGTGAGAGGCCCAGTATGTTTTCACTGTAAGTGCTTCTCTGCCACTTCATTTTAGGATTTTGTTTGTTTGGTTTTTGGTGGGACCAGGGATTGAACTCAGGCCTTTGAGCTTGCCAGGCAAGTGCTTATTCTACTGAGCTACCTGCCCGGCTCCCCTGCCACTTCATTTTAAAAAATTATATCCATTTATTCCCATTTCAAGCACTTACAAAAAGACAAACCCCAAGGTTGCAGGAGGTACAGACAACAGGTGTACTCATCCATGATTGCCAAAGTACTGTCTGTACAGGAAATCAATTCTACCATGTGTATTACAGGCCTAAAAACATAGATAGATGTTCTCAAAGTAATATAAGTCGAGGAATTCAGTACGGGGAAATAACTGGCTATAGAGAGAAACAACATCAAGTGACAGCTCTATGAAGATGGCTCTCAGTATTTGTACATAACCTTTTGCATCCTTTCACAGTAGGAGTATTTTTATATGCATAAATTTATATCTGTAACGTGAAGAGCTAGGGACAAAGGTCCAATCCAGAGGCTATTTAAAGAAACAGACTTCCATTTATGTAACAAAAGTGAGGGGCTGGGGAGAGATCTCAGTAGAATAAGCGAGTTCAATCCCTAGTTCTGGAAAGAAAAAAAAAAAAGTAATAATGATGATAGTGATTTGACATGTAAAACTACTAGGGAGGTATATTCAGTGCTAAGGGCAGGCTGTGAACCAGGGTATAAACCTACATATAAAATCAAACAGGGCTGGGGAGATAGCTCGGCAGTCTAAGGGCCTGCCTGGCAGATGCAAGGACCCAGGTTCAATCTCCGGGACTGCACGCCATGCCAGCTCCAGAACCCTGGTGCACCATGCCCGCCACTGAAACCAGGCGTGGTGGCTCACACCTATAATCCCAGGCTGGTGAGGCTGAGACAGGAAGATCATTATGAGTCTGAACTGCGTAGCAAGACCCTGCATCAAATAAATAAATACGTTTTTTAAAAAGTGATGGTTACATAACAATATGACTACTTAACTACTGATGTGTTTACTTAAAAGAGATTAAGATGGTGAATTTTATGTTGTATACTTTACTACAACTTTAACATAAAAATATATTCAAAAGCAATATATTGCAGTATAATAGAAATTAAGTTTAATATACATATTAAATATACATGTTAGTGTTATATATATGTTAATGAACCACATTATACATATATTAATATTATTACAGTTAACCAAATGATTGCATTTGTAAAAGGAATTTTAAAATTACTGCATCTAAGTTAGATTTTTCCTTAGGTATTACTTTTTTCCAAGCTCCAGCCCCAAAATGAGTATTTCCTGATGGTTCTAAAACATCTGGATGTTATTCTAAAATCTCTAATTCAAATCCTACCAATTCTTCATTGTTCTCTGAGACCGTCCAACAATATGAATGCTTCCCAAGAGTGTTTTCTAGTCCCAAGATTAATATTTCCTTCTCAAAAATAAGATGTTTAAATCTCAAATGTCTTGGCACTTATTACACTAAATCCTTAAGTATGTATTTCTATATCTTTCAAATAATTTTACATCATTTTAAGTGAGAATATGAGTATGTGTGTGTATATGTTATACAAACATACTCAGAATGCCCTGTTGGCTTTGTAATCTCTCACAGACATGGTGCATGGACTAGGGTTGTGAAGAGTGGGCTTTTCTCTTGATTTTTACAGTTGTTTGGGGATATACATACGATGCTCTTGGTATTATCTGATCTTATTAGCATTCCACACTGAGCCGAACCCTCTCCAAAGTTCCATTCTTTGAAGCCCTAACCCTAAGTACCTCAGAATACAACTGTATTTGGAGTTCTATAGAGAGGTGGTTGAGACAAGGTCTTCAAGGTGGTCCCCAATCCAATCCAGTGCTATTCCCGTAGAAAGATGGGATTAGGCCATAGACTTCCAGAGGGAGGTAACATCTAAACTCAAGGAAAGATGCTTCAGAGACAACTAGTCTTGTCAGCACTTTGACCATGGACCTGCAGATTCCAGAAGTGTGAGAAAATAATTTGTTGCCTAAGACCCCACCCCCCCACTCTGTGGTACTTTGTTGGGGTAGGCAGAGCAGACTCACACAATAGTATACCCATCTTCTCTTTCTTTGGTGGTGTGCATTCTGGGGGTGCTGAAACGTGTGCACTTTTAAAGGTTAACAGAGTCAGAACTGTTTCATACTCTGATCAAGTCATGCCCTCTGCTCAAGGTTTTGGTTCCTTGTTTGTCAGGTCCCAGGATTATCCTGGTGTGTGACTGAAGGAACGACACTGAACATGTAAGTATAAGGAAGTGTCTCAGAAGGAAAGGGAGTCAGTGCCTCGGGTGGTCACTTTTTTTCTCTATGCTGTGACTTGAATCTAAGGCATGATGCATGCAAGGTTAAGAGCTCTACCACTGAGCTCTACCATTCAGTCCAGCACCTCAGGAGGAAGTGATTTGAAGCCTTCCTGGTATATGTCATTGGCAAAGGCCCTCTGGGGACCCGTAATTCTCTCAAATGTATGAGGAGGGACTCAATGACTTGTCAAGGTCTTTTTCTCACCCATATGGACATAGTATTAAAAATAAACCTATGGCTAAGACCAGTGGAAACTGGCTTATAAATATAGCACTTGAGGGCACAAATCTTGAACATAGAACATGACAAAACACCTTGGTGCACAATTCCTGTTTGACCTGCAGATTTTACCTTAGGTGCCAATACTCAGGACAATGGAGACAATGCCTTATGGCAGGAGGACTAAACACAGACCTAGTCCTCACTTGCCCCTGTCCATGGCATCTCTACCAGGGCAGAGTTAGGACAGACCAGTAAAATGTCACAGTTATCCCTTGGTAACCACAAGAGACTGAATCCAGGACTTTGCTTCATAACAAAATCCAGAGATGACCAAGTCCCTTGCACAAAATTCCACAGCACTTAAGCTATGGACATCTTCCTGTACAACTTAAACTGCCTCTGTTTATTAATACCACATGAAGCCTATGTAAACAGTTATATTGCATTTTTTAGAAAGTAACAAAGGAAAAATCTATATATGTGTAGAATAGACACATTTTTTTCAAAGTATGTTTGCTTGGTGTGGTATAATGGTGCATGCCTGTAGTTCCAGCACAGAAAGCTGAGGCAGGAGGAGTACTCAAAGTCTGAGGTCCCGTGAGCTACAGCATGAGTTTAAGACTAGCCTGAACATCATAGTGCAAATTTGTCTCAAAA
>NDGM010975102.1:0-11438 GCA_002564305.1 Octomys mimax | reverse complement strand
AAAGAAAGAAAGAAAAAATAGTGGAAGCAAGAAAATAAGAGATATGAATGAGGTTTATAGATTCAATCTGAAGTAGTTGTTAAATATACAGATAAGGCCTAAGAGGGTAGAGGATCTAAGATAAAACTGGGAGTTAGAATCATGGGATTGAGTAATATTTCTTACATTAAATACACAATTCAGCACAACAAAGAGGTTGGAAATTTTAAATTTATCTTGCATTCAGTGTTATACTTACATATTCTTAGTAGTCTGTGTAGATTCCGGCTTAAGAAGTGCTAGGTTTTTGGCATAGAATAAGTAGTAAAATAGAAAACAATGATAATTAGAAAAGAAAATCTAAGAAGTAGGATCATAGCTCAGGACACTTGGTGCCAGGACAGATCTCTTGGGAATGTGAGCCAGAGAGATGGTGTCCCGCAATTAAATCTCAGTGTCTGTAGAGGACTGGTCGTCTTTTTTCTTACCCTAGTTAGCACTTGTCTCTGAAGAGCCTGATATGTAGGTAGGAGTGGAGATCTCATGAGAACTGTTTCTGAAGGTTCAGAGTTTGGATCAGCCATGTGTGAAAAGTATGGAAAACAATGCCCACCCTTCAGGAGAAGGGACTGGTATCAGTGCCTTAAACAGAGGCTGGAGTTCAGGGTTAGGCTTTGATCCCACTGGAACAACTGGGTTGCAATCAGAGCACTGCAGTAGAAGCACAATCTTATAGAAGGTCAGTAATGTTGAGGGCAAAAGATGCTGCTCAGGGGGTACAGAGAACCCAGTCACTCACCCGGAATTCAGGGTTAGGGTCAGAGGAGCAGTGCTAAATCCCATCCTCCTGTGGGAACGGAGGTTCTGTTAAGCTTGATCAGGGTGGGTTTGGGAAGTAGGTGGTATTCATCTTACATTTTGAAGCCTGTAGAGCTGAGACGGGGATCCACAGTTTAGGTTTTAAATCTTCACTCTGTGTTCTTATGTTTATTTGGAGTTCCTCCTCCTACCCTCTCTAGTGTTCCTGGTCTCTCTTTGTGTAGAGTCCTGTTGCACCTGCATGTGTATTTCTCCCTATGCATGTCACTTACTCAAATACACACACACACACACACACACACACACACACACGTACTCTCCATCTTAGTCTTAGTGTGCCTGGTGAGCACACCCAGAAAACACCACTGTTGAGCCCCCAAAGT
Organism: Octomys mimax; assembly: GCA_002564305.1. Taxonomy (NCBI): domain Eukaryota; kingdom Metazoa; phylum Chordata; class Mammalia; order Rodentia; family Octodontidae; genus Octomys; species Octomys mimax. Next base: position 10,257 of record NDGM010975102.1, on the reverse strand, counting down.
AAATTCTGGCATCCTTGCAGTTTCTGCCCATTTTGCCTGTTCAAATTCAGCATCTCACACCTGGATCTCTGTGCTTGCCTTGTCCTGGGTTTGTAGCTTCACCAAAGTTGACAGCCTATTCTGTATAGCTGTAGCAACAGTTGTAGCAATTACATTTATTGAGCTCTTAGTATATACCAAGTATTGTCCTAAGTATTTAGCATAAAATGTCAATGAATCCTCAATAACTCCAATTCCATAAGACAGTTATTCTGGTTTTGCTCATGAGGAAACTGAAATTTATGGGTTTTGTAATTTGCCTAAGGCCATGTAGCTAAGAAGTGGTAGTAAATTCTAATTTAGGACTGACTCCAAAATCCAGGTCTTTAACTATCATGCTGCAAAAAAGTGAACTTTTCTGAGAATATATTCCTTGTCTTTCAAAGCGTGAGCTTATTTATGTCATGGAAGATGCTGAGACTTGACTAACCTCTATTAATAATTTATGAAGAGAGTCCAATAGTTTGCTGCTCAATTTGCTAATCTCATTAACAGAGAATCTATCTGGGGAGGAGGTTAATACTAACAATCATCTAATAAAACCTGAATCTTGACTCTTTCTCCAAAAAATAATAAATAAATAAGATTAAAAACCATACAACACATCCATGTAGCACCTCTATCCTTTGATCATTTTACTTATCCTAGGAGGTCTAGGAACTGTAGTTTCCCCAGGACAGCTTCTGCTGGCAGTAGAGCAAAAGGAGGTGTGGCCTGGTACACAGTGTCTCCTGGCTACAGAGCCTATGATTGGCTCTTCAACCTCAACCTGCTAATTGAAGTCATCTCGCCTCTGTGCTCCATTTTTTTTTTTTTTTTATCAGTGGAAAAATTTAGGTGTGAATAAGGATTTAAAGAATTCCAAAGTTAGAAAGGAGTGTAAATGAATGAATTCCATCAAGTCTAAGGTGAAACTATAAAGAAATTTGTTTCCTAATTCAACTATGTGAGTCAGGGAGCGAGAAATTACCCACGTCAACATTTGGATTGGTGAAGGGAAGTGTAGGGACAGAGACTCCAGGTGAAGTTATCTGCCTCATCATGAAGTTGACCAGGATAATGTAACTACAGTTAAAACCTGGTGGTGGTGGAGAGGCACTGGGTCAGGAGCTTCTGGGTAGGAAGTGAGGCGAAGGCAGGAAAGGCAAGGACCGGTACATAGTTGAGAATTTTCTCTTTACCTGTCTCAGGGCTTATCTGTTAAGTCTACTCTGACAGCCACCAATGAGACACTGCTTGTTAATGACCCTTAGAATACTAGTACGTTGCTCCTTTTATAGGTGAGTCTCAGATTGCTTCATAGACTTCATTAAGACTCCACCACTAGTATATTGCCAGATGATATTCAAAGCCTTGACTATTTGGTGCCAATGCTATTTTACTATACTGTGCTATCTATGACTCATTTAACCAGTTTCCTCTGCAGAGTACTAGAAATTCTCATATTAATAGTAATCCACTTGCTCATTCATTCCTTTATTTATGCATAGGTAGCTACTGAGAACGTGGAAGGTCTGAAACATTTTGAGATTTGATACGTCTCAAACACTCTAATGTGCTCGCTTCCAAATTCCACAGAACTCAGAAAGCTTTTTTTCCTAATAGAAATTAGAAGTTAGGTTTTCATTGTGCTTTTCATTGAAGAGACACTGACTAGAAAATCAGAAGACAAGAATAGAAGTATGGTGACTTGCCCGTGTCAGGGGAGTTTGAGTAAAGGGGCACATTCCTAAATCAGTGTGATTGAGCTGCAAGAGTAAGTTTGTTTTGCAGGATGCCATTGTGAACATAGAACAGGGAATGCTGTTATGGTTTGTGTCTAGATGTCCCCCTGCCAAAGCCTCATGTGGGTTTAGATGGGACTTTTTCAGAAGTAGCTGAATCTGGAGTGTGTGATTAATTCATGGTTTAATGCTAGGATTAAGGGTGCTGGGATTAAGGGTAGGTGATTGCTGGATTAGTTCACTGATTGGATTGGCATCACCCTAATCCTGAGAGACTGGATATAATATAGGGACAGAAAGAGCCTTGCCTCTTCTCCCTTGTTGCTTTTGCTGTCTTCCGCCACCCTGAACTGCTGCCTCCTTGCCATGTGCCACTTTGCCTTGGAGCCAGCTTATTATGAACTGAAACCTCCACTAACTGTGAACTAAACTGTGAACTTTCCTCCTTTAACTTTGGATGTGGGATATTTTATTTCAGCAATGAAAGGAAAGTAACTAAGACAGGCACCTAGTGAGAAGGAGTCTCTTTTTTGCATGTTTCAAGTTCTAGGGTGACCCTGTTACCCTGTCCTACCTGAAGCTGGCTTGGTGGCCTCTTGCATTAAATTCATGACCTTTTTTATATCTTCATAGCTTTTTTCCACCTGCCTCTCATCGTAACTCTACTTCTGCTTCTAATAGAAGGTTCTAAAGTAGAAACTCTTAACTCTTCTGTTAAACAGAGAAAGGTATGTTTTCATCGCTTGGAATTTCTAGATCTAACTATTGAGTTCATATAGACCTTTTGTTTCTCAAACACACCCCTGATCTTTCACTCACTGAAAATGGTCCTCTCTTCTTTTGGTCAGCAAGCTGCAGGTTGGATCTTTTCACCACTTAAACTTCTCACTTACTTTTTAAATTATTACTATTTTTTCCTTTCGATTCCCTTCAAAACTTTTGAGCTCAGTCTTTTGCTTTGATCTGCAATCCCAGATTTCTCCCAGACTTCATTTCTCCTTTATCTCTGTCCCCTTTACTTGGTCAGCTGTTGGAAGGGAAGTGAAGTCACTTCTTGAAGTCATACTTTTTGGTTTCATTGTCATTATTTATCAAATATTTGGTGTGCCTGTGGGCTTTATAAGCTAAAGAAACATGACAAAACACTCATAATGTTAAAAGGCATGCAAATAAACACATGCAGACTTATCATAGTAAATGCCTACAAGAAGATGCTGCATAGAGTGATGGTGCAGAGGAGGAAATGATGAACTGATTTGTCACAGGAGGTGTTGTAAGAAGCCTTTCAACTGGCTTTTAAAAGGAAGAAGAATTTCCCAAGGGAAAAGGGGACCAAGCCATGCAAATCCAGGAGTGCACAGTAGCATGTCCCACTTGGGGGATTTGATGTTATTTGATGCTATTTAATATTCTTGCAGCTTCAGCTCAGATAGAAGTGTTTCAAAGAGGTGGGCTGAAGGTGTAAGAGGAACTAGATGATGGAGCCCTTTGGATGCCTTGCTAAGGATCTGAGTTTTATCCTGAAAGGCATGCAGGGTGAGTGAAGGGTTTTAAGAAAGACAGCCATAGCAGTCAGATCTGAACTATCATAAGGAGAATATAATGGACGTTGGTGGGCTGAGTGTGGGGAGATCAGTTATATTAGGAGTATAGTAATGTTATAGGTAAGAAACAGAGAGAACCTAAACAAAAGCCATGGTAGTGTAGTAAAGGAGGGGAGAAAAAATATTGAAGAGGTCAACTTGACCTTACTTAATGGTTGGTGAAATACAGGGAGTGGGCCTAGGTTTCTAGACTTGGCAGCTGAGTAGACCCTGATGTCATTAACTATGATGGGGCAGAGCAGGTTAAGGAAGTGAGAAGAAAAGGTGTGACTGAGGTGGGAGATGCGTCTCGGAATACAGGAACTGCTTGGACATGCTCCTTTTGTTTTGCAGCCATGGTTGAAGGTCTTCAGGTCACAGTGCCTGACAAGAAGAAGGTGGCTATGCTCTTCCAGCCCACTGTACTTCGCTGCCACTTCTCCACGTCCTCGCATCAGCCTGCAGTCGTTCAATGGAAGTTCAAGTCCTACTGCCAGGATCGCATGGGGGAGTCCCTGGGCATGTCCTCTACCCGGATCCAGTCTCTCAGCAAGAGAAACCTGGAGTGGGACCCATACTTGGACTGTCTAGACAGCAGGAGGACTGTTCGAGTAGTGGCTTCAAAACAGGGCTCCACTGTTACGCTAGGAGATTTCTACAGGGGCAGAGAGATCACAATTGTTCACGGTACTAGTGGCCTTGCTTTGCATCTAGGGAGTGGGAGGGAGGTTAGTTCCATTCTTTGGAGACACAGGGGGATGTGTCTTTCAGCCCTCCAGCAATCCAATTTTATTGGGGACGGGAGCTGTAAGAGCCCTAGCAAGTTGCTTTAATGGTGTGGTGAGCAAGAAGAGTGGACAGTGTAGTGTGTGGAGAAGACAGAGACCAGCCTTGGAATTGTCTTCCCAGAGCCTGGCCTGATCTGGAAACTTATTTTCAAAATCAAATTGAAATGGGTTCTTGTGAGTAAAGTCCAGCCAAATATCCTACATCTTGATGTCACTTTATGGTCCTTTCACAAGCCTGAAAAAGCCAGAATTTCCTCCCCTGAGCCCTCAAGCCTTTGTATCAACTTCACACTTTCTTTTTTTCCCTAAATTAAAAAAAAATCTCTTGTTTATTTATTTATTTATTTATTTATTTATTTGGCATAGGGTCTTGCTACACAGCTCGGACTTGTAGTGATCCTCCTGTTTCAGCCTCTCCAGGGCTGGGATTACAGGCATGCACTATCATGCCTGGTTTTGGTGGTCGGCATGGTAGCATAGCATGCAGTGCCAGGAATCAAACCTGGGTCCTTGTGCTTATCAGGCAGGTGCTTATACTGCTGAGCTATCTCCCCAGCCCCTCATTCTTAATTTTGGATAAGGAAAGACTCCATGAGTCTGATAGGACCTATTTGATTATTCCAATTTTGAAGAATTCCTGTAAAGTCAGTTTATTTCTGGGAGTCCAGAATGACTGTGCAATTTATCCGGTTCTGGGGGTTTCTGCAGGCCTAGTTGAAAACTACCAGCTATCCCTGAAACTGGGCTAGATCAGTTGGTGGCTGCGTTCCCATTCTGTCACTTCATGGATGCTTTTTGTTATTATTTTGTTGGTTTGCTTTTATTGGAAAGACAAACGTCTTTCAGCCACCATCCAGGTGAAGAAATAGAACACAGCAGACCCTACTAGGACTCTCCCTTCTGCCCCCCATATCACTCAATGCTTTTCTTTCTCAGGACAGAGTTTTAGAACTGAGTTCTTTTGCACATGTGGTGCGTGTGTGTGTGCGTGCGTGCATGTGTGTGTGTGTGTGTGTCCATGTGTGATAACAGATGCAGATCTTCAAATTGGAAAACTCATGTGGGGAGACAGCGGACTCTATTTCTGCATCATCACCACTCCTGATGACCTGGAAGGCAAAAACGAGGACTCGGTGGAGCTGCTGGTGTTGGGTAAGTGAACAGCACAGGCAGCACTTCCATTGTAGATGGCTTGCGCTGACCGTGTCTTTCTCACACCCCCTTGCTGTGTGCACTGGCTGACTGCATACAGAGCTATTATCTTCTCTGTGCTGATAAACTGTTTTAGATATGCTCTTTCTGAGCAGTAGCTGTATTTACAATGTCTTGTTCTTGAAGATAATGTCCCTGCCATTGTAGCGTTGCCCCAGTTTCTAATGCTTCCTTTGTTGTTTTCTCCTCCATTCCACTTTGACCTATAACCGTGATTCCTTCATCTTCACTAGTCTTCTTACATGCTAAATGTTAATGCCGGAAGCCTTCGAAATAGTTTATTTATTTATTTGGTACTGGGACTGGAGCTCAGGACCTCTTGCCAGGCAGGCACTGTACCACTGAGCTACATCCTCAGCCAGAAGCCTTTGAAATAGGACAGAGACTAAGAGAATAATTTTTTCATGTGTAAGCAACACTAGAGACTTCAGGTATCTGTTCCCGCCCCACTTAAGTAAGACAGTCATAAGGCAAGATGGCCGTGAACTGGAGAGTTAGCAATAAAAGACGCCTTGCTGAAAGAGTTGTTTGGGAGATGTGCTCCTGTTTAACTAGAAGGCAAATCTCTTGAAATCCAAAAGTGAGTTATTCTCAAAGCAAATACATCTATTTCTTATTAATGTTATTTATTAATTAATTTCTTCATAGCTGAAAGCTCCTTACTTTTGGCTATTTTTCATCTTTAAAGGATGAAAAATAGCCAAAATGTGGAGGAATATTAGTATGAAATGACTACCCTATACCCAAATTAAAAATGTAACACATATTTTGTGACTGGGAAAATTATATAATATAATCAGATTGGAGGGATATTAGTGGGACATGACCTCCTTGTACCAAAACTGAAAGTGTAACATATTTTGTGAATAGGCAGATAATAATACAATCAGGTAGCTTTTAATGTTAGCACTGGGGTAGAGGTAGGTGGATCATGAGTTTGAGGCCAGCCTGGGCTGTATAGAATTCAAGGCAAACCTGGAATACATACCTTGTCATAAAAATGTTTTAAGGGCTGGCAAGATAACTCAGTAGGCTACAATGCCTGCTTAGGCAAGCTTAGGCAAGCGCAGGAACAGTGGTTTGATCCCCTGCACCACATGCTGTGCCAGCCCCACCCCCAGGCATATTAGTGCACACCTGCAATCCCAGTGCTGGGGGGGGAGATTGAAAGCAGGAGGATCACCAAAAAGTCTGAGCTGTGTAGTGAGACCCTATAACAATGAAATACATTTTTAAAACATTTTTTTAAAAAAAGGAAATTAAAATAAGATGTACAGAAATCAAAAAAAGAAACGGCATCAATTATAGGAGAAAAAGTAGATGAAGATATATATTTGAAGTCATTCTTCAAAATAAGTTATATTTTTGACACTTCCAAAAAATCAACTGGCAGCAATTTGGGAGATGTGTAAAGTTGCCCTGTTTTGAAGGCAAATGAGTTTGAAGGTTGGTTTTTGTCCTTTGTGTGAAACTCAATCTCCAGGGGGGAAAAATGGCATTTTCTACTGAGAATTTTTAGTTCTGGTCTTTATCGTGATTGCATGACTTTGGCAAAACAACTGTTCTGATGCTTTAGCATTACACTTTACAAATTGGACTGAGGTATATTGGGCTACCTTACTGGAAGGTTGATTTCAATCAAACATAGAGTTTGGTTCCAATATACAAAGTATAACTGCTGTGATGTGTAGAAGAATTGAAATATGGCATTCAAAAGGAAATAACATAGAAGGTTTATACTGATGTAAAAGAACACAGGGAGATCAGAGCTGAGATCTGCTGTGGCTTTGTAAATCAGAAGGGAATAAAAAAGATAAATTTCTGCTTAATCACACAACTCTAATAGCCGAGTCTGCAGGAACAAGTGGCTCATTGAGCCTGCAATTAGCTAATTGTGAACACAGTTATTTGGCCAGGGCAGCCATTTGTGGAGAAGTCATTGTCTGTGCAGGAAAAGAAGGCCAGGTAAAAAACACATTGTAATTTCGTCCCAGTTGTTTTGCAAATGGAGGGAAGTGAAAAGAACAAAGCTTTGCCAGATGACAGTGCTGCAGTGTGTGGTAGCTGATCCTCTGGGCCAGAAAATGCAATGCAGTTTGGGTTGAGGACCCTGCTTTGGAGGCCAAGAGGGTCAGCTGGGGCGAGGGGGAGGGTTCAGGTGACAGCAGTCCCTGTGATGGGAGGTAAGGCTCAGACAGAAGTCAGTATTGCTCTGAGAACTGTGCAGGAGAACTGTGAATCGAAACCTACCCCAGCAGAAGCATTGTATCTAACTAGATACATGGTAGGTTCTTGGGGAAGAAAAAAGCACATGACTGCTGTGTTCCACATTAATTAGAGATGTTCAAACCCTGATAAATTTGTCATAGAAACATTTTAGGGCAGACCTGTGTTATTTAAAGGGCTTAGTTTGAAATCTATGAAAAATTTCTGAGTGTAAGAAGTATAAATATGAAATTCTGAGTCTTGCTTTTCTTGACATCCCTTTATAAAATATTTCAAAATACTGTCACAGTTTTAAAAATTCAAACTGTTTGGTTGTTATATCCTGCAGCCCAAGGATATGCATCCCATTGCCCAAGGATATATATCCTGTTAGGTATTCCTTTTTATGTGAAACCAGAGCAGTCTGATTTCCGAGGTCAATCCTCAAGGCAATGGAGACATGAGTGGGAAGATGACGGGAGTCCACAGAATGCTGATTGCAGCCTCGGTGGACCTCTGATTCCATCACTGATTTTTACACAAGGAATGGTTGGAGGTTTTGTTCTAGTGAAAGAGAGCTTAGGATGGGAGCCATGAGAAGTGTCTCCAAGTACCTGAAATGAAATTGCTTCCCAGAGGGATTGGAAACCCACTGTCTGTTTAGGGACAACTGAATCAGGAGGGAGATACAGGTGGAGGGAAGTTTGTCTCTGTGTACAGTAAGAAGTGTTAACAACTGGAGATACCTGGAGATGGAATAAGTCTTCTTAGGAATAATGAGTCCTGTGTCCCTGCAGGCATTCAAGAGGGTGGAACATTTTTAATCAGAGTTATTATCTAAGGAAGTTATGCATAGGAAAAGCTACTGAATGAACTAGGTTACCTTTGAGCTTTATTTCAATTCTAAAATTCTTGGATTAAAAGTAGACAAACAGGAGTAAAGATGAATTTAAAAAGTAACCTCCAAGGTACTGGTCTTCATCATAGAGGCAAACAGGGCTACAGTGGGTTAGAAGACCTCAGGAATCCAGACAGAGTAAGCAGTGGGCTGGTGCAGTAGTCAGAGCTAATGGGACTAATCTCACAGGGAAGAAAAAAAAGAAAAAGAAAAAAGAAATCTTGATTATAGCCTGAATGAGTCAGCCACTCTAGCTCATCTTGGAGATGATCACAAAATGGGGAACAGAAAACTGGTTTGCATTTCAGATGATGAAATATAAGGAAAGATGAGTTAAAGAGATAAATTAGAAGCTATTATAGGAAGAATTTAGTTTCCTCATTTTACTTACAAAGATGAGGATGGAACAGTTAACAGGGCAAGATTATGAAGTGTTGTATATGTAAGACTAAGAAGTTTGGACTTCTTCCTGAAAACTCTGGCAGAGCCAGTGAAGACACCTTAACAGAAGAAGAGTAGATCTCAAGTTACAGTGCTGCTTAGCGGTAGGACAGGCCAACATGGGAGGAGAGCCAGAGCAATGGGATGCTGCCATAGTACCAGTGGAAAGTACGAGATTCTGAACCAGGGTGGGCAAGTGAAAGCAGACAACGGAAGGTTTCTGAGGTTGAAGTAATGCATGTTGGTGACGCATGTATAAGAAGAAAATGAGGGAAGGATGAATCAATCAGGACACCATGATTTCTAATTAGTTGTGTAGCCAGACACTTCATCAGCTATGATGGGGTGGAAAAGTAAGTCGGGGGCAAGAGGACGAATTTGGTTTTGTTGACTATAAGATGCCTGGGACACCAAGGTGAAGAAGAGTTGCTAGCAGTTGGAAATGTAGGTCTGGGACTTAGTGGAAAGTGAAGAGCAGAGATAATGGGTTGAGAATCATGAGGAACAGATAGGCAGAGCTGTGAAGGAATGGGTGAGTCACCCAAAAACAAAATACAAAGTGAACAAGACCAAGGACAGAAGCAATTGGTCTCATTCCAATTTCCCCTTTTTTGAGTGGTAACGTTGTTACTGCGTGTGAACTTCTCTTGGTTTCCTCCACAGAATGGGAGCCTGTTAGTAACACTGAATGATGATTCCAAGTCAAGAACCAGTCCCTGTACATCTTTCTATCTGCAATTCCTAGCAGGGTGTCTAGAATAAAGACACCTCAGGGAATGCTTTTTAAATGACAAGTGGGCAGAATCTATAGCTAATGTATACTTCATACCTTAGAAATGTAGACAGTGTTTGGTTCGAGTTTGTTGACTATAAATGGTCAACACAATAAACATCTACATTCTTGAGCAGTAGATCATAGTTTAATCTCATTATTAATAATTATCTGGCTATTTAAATTATCACTAGTGATAGATCTACCATAGGTAATGGTGGAAAGCAACAGAAATAAGTCCCAGTTATTATTTAAACAGGAAAGGAATTCATTGGGAGGCTGTCAAAACTGAAAAAAGACTGGAGAATTGGTCTCAGAAAAAGATAGTATGTTAGGGAAGCACAGTATGTTAGCTTTTACACATACAACCCTCAAATATCAGTGACTTAATACAATGAAAGTTTATTACTTCATCTTGTCATAGTTAGATGTGGGTTAGAAGGCTGCTGTAGGTAGCTTCTTTCCAAGTGGGTGTGTAGAATTCCAGACATCTCTATCGTTTAGCACAACTGTATTGGAGATACTTGCCTTTAGTTACAGAGAAAGAGAGAGAGAGAGAGAGAGAGAGAGAGAGAGAGAGAGAGAGAGAGAGAGA
>NDGM010975080.1:0-11305 GCA_002564305.1 Octomys mimax | reverse complement strand
AAAGAAAAGAAACAGCTAAATCAAAGCAGAGGGAGTGAAGTGGAAAATGCAGTGGGAACCAAGGCAAAACACTCTGACAAGGGAATGTGGACATGGCTCCCACGTGAGCGACGGCCACGCGGCTCTGTGAGTGAGGGCCACGCGGCTCCCACGTGAGCAACGGCCACGCGGCTCCCACGTGAGCGAGGGCCACACAGCTCCCACGTGAGCAACGGCCACATGGCTCCCACGTGAGTGAGGGCCACGCAGCTCCCACGTGAGCAACGGCCACGCGGCTCCCACGTGAGTGAGGGCCACGCGGCTCCCACGTGAGCAACGGCCACGCGGCTCCCACGTGAGTGAGGGCCACGCAGCTCCCACGTGAGCGAGGGCCACACGGCTCCCTGCTTGTCAGAGCTGCTGTGTGACTGTAGACGGCTCGCCAATGTGCCGTTTTTCTCTTTCTCTCCAATTTCGCCTCTCTACGAAATGTACAATAGATGCTGTGAAAGGGAAAGAACTTGTTCAGTGGGAAGGAAAACTGGGGTGAGGAAAAGGACAGATGGAAGAAGGGAAAAACATGTATTTAGGTATTAGGTGTATATGCAGGATGGTTTGGACAATCGTACTGCCAATTTCTGCTGGGCTTTTCAGAAGAGCAGGTAATGCTTAAAATTGCTTTCTTTTTCTTTTGAACTTGTTACAACTTTTTTCTTGTCGTTTGTTTTATTTTTTCTTTAAGCCAATCTTGCGTGTTTATATTTGGTAACCTAAACAATCTGAAGAAAACATCATACTATACAGCAACCATTGTTGAATTTCTATTACTTTGTTTAGTGACATTTTGTATTGTTTCAAATGCTGGGTTTTTTTTTTTAATCACTATTTTGTATTCTATAAAAATAAAAGTTTAAAAATTGAAACAAAGCAAATAACAACCAAGCTAACCAAGTCTCAAGAAATCTCCCTGACAGCCAGCAGGCAGAAGTTCGTGCCTCGAGGCTTGGCTGGATGATCCTCCCCACCCCACCCCCCCAAGCTTGATAATGGAGTTGCTGGGCACCTGTGCTTGCCAGCAGGGACCCAAGGCAGTCGGGAGACACCCACAAGAGACAGAGGCCCCGTTCCCCCCTTCCCAGTCAGGAGCGGAGTTCCACTGCCAACTGTAAGTGCTGGCGAGGATGCCACTAGGTAGCACCATTCCCTAGTGCTTGGAGGAGGTGGGGGGAAGGAGGGCCAGTGCTGTACAAGCAGAACCTGTCCCGGAAGTCCAGTCCCAGCACTCGTTCATTCCCACACTCCCTGTGACCTGCATTCACGATGGCCGCTCCCCACAGGCCTTAGGCCTGGACAGTGCAGGCCAGCTATGGCGGTGCCACTTCCCTTCACAGTGGTACATTCGATTAGATCTACATGTAGGCTCTTTCCAATCAACTTTCTAGTCCAGGGTGCAAATCCCTCCCTCACCGCAGAGCGCCTGTGGCTTCAGGGAATCCTCTCTGAGCACCTCTGACGTGACTCCTCCTCTAGTCAGCCATGCTGGGTCCGAATGCTGTATTTTAACTACAACTTGAACGTAACTTTAAATAAAAGGTTAAGATTCTGCTCACCAAGTAAGGACATACTTGTGATCCAGGACCAAACATAAGTTCACACTGTTTGTTTACATCGTACGTGAGGCCAGGGAGTTGTGAAGACAGGTCATATATCCTTCCATTTGGCTTGTCGAGAAGGCACTCCCCGTGACCTGTGCTGCAGCAACAGAAGGCAAACACCCTGAGTGCCCATGGGGACGCTTCAGGCCGCAGTTCTCTTTCACAGAGAATATGCATATTTTCCCACAGTTTAAACACCCACTCACATTAACATCAGTATAACATAGCAATGTTCCTATAAACAATGACAACCTCATCGTTTGCAAAGGACTTTTAATGTATGTGCTTGCCTTGGTTCCCCACAACTAACTAAAACACGCAATTAAAAAAAATAGGTTGGAGGGTGTTGTTCAGTGATACAGCACTTGCCTTATGTGTGCAACACACACACACACACACACACACACACACACACGTGCATAATAAACAAATTCATCAGAATACGTTTTATGTCAAATTTTTGGTCTACTTTGCTATCCAGTTGTAATTTCGCAAACGTAAGGTATAAATTGTCAAAAATAAAAATGTGTTTTTAAATCCCTTGAGAAAGTATATCGCCAGTTACAAAAAAAAGAAAATCTCAAAAAGTTTCATGCTGTCTTCAGGAAGTTTCTCCAAGAAGGACCAAAGCAGAGTTGAGGTCACTGGCTTTGGCAGCAAACATTTTGATCCCAGCACCTGGTGTACGGGTGTGACCTACAGAACCACCCTGAGTTTAATTTTCCTCATCAGTGGCCTCCGACAGATGATATTTATCTTTGAATTTGTTATTAGAATACAGCCATATGCTGTGTAGAAATTTTAAGGCCAATAATGAAACACAAAGAGTGTGGTGGTCCCAAGAGATTCTACGGACCTGAAAGCCTCCTGCTTCCCTAGCGACATTGTGTAGCATAATGTTACATGCCGCACAGTGCCTGGATGTCCGCAGTATGCTGCTGAAGATGAGCTTATTACAACAGCCGTGCAAAAGTATATTGCACAGAGTTATGTCAAGTGTATAATACCTAATAATAAATGACTGTTATAAACTTACGCATTTAGTTTGTACTTTAATTATTTGAGACTACACTCCTGCTTATAAAATCTTACTATAGCACTGCACACCCATCCAAACACATGCCGGGTGCAGCTTCGAGTAGCTCGGGTTTACTGTATCTATCACTTGCAAGTAGGGGCCCCATCAAAGACTGACCAATCCTACTTAGGTTTGTGCAAGCACACGCACGACCTTGGCAACACAGCAGACACACAGCAGGCGTGCCCCAGGACACAGCAGGCACGCCTAGGACATAGCAGACACGCCCCAGGACACAGCAGGCACGCCTAGGACACAGCCAACCAGAAGCACCCTAGGACACAGCAGACATGCCCTAGGACATGGTGGGTGGGCCCTAGAGCACAGCAAGCACGCCCTAGGACACAGCAGGCACACTCTAGGACACAGCAGCCAGGACACAGCACGCACACCCCAGGACACAGCAGACACGCCCCAGGCACGCCCCAGAACACAGCAGGCACGCCCCAGGCACGCCCCAGAACACAGTAGGCACGCCCCAGGATACAGCAGACACGCCCCAGGACACAGCAGGCATGCCCCAGGACACATTTCTTGGGCCAGGTATCAGTCATTAAGTGACATATTGCCCTACAGGGTACATTAAAACAACAAGAAAGTGCTAAATAGCAGGAGATAGACACACATCACTCCTATCCTTTCACACAATGTCCAATCTACAGAAAACTATGAAAATGTTTAGCTATTCTTAATGGGCTAAAATCAATGATATGTTCCACTGTAACATTCAAATCATCTTGGATACTTTTACTGGCTAAAAGGACATATTGATTTTCTCAACAAGATGAATATGTAACTTTTAAAATCTCTATTAAAGAGAATCAAAATATTTCCCCCTTTGAAGGATAAGCACATCATGTGATATTTTTCATTAATATGTAAGTTACTCACTGATCACAGCCACATGCAATTATGTACTGATCAGCAACTGTATGTTATGCTTTTAAATCAAATTCCCTTGGAAGGATACATTTTTACCAACAGTGATAGGTACAGAACATAATTATTAGCACATTTTCCAAGGCAGTTTTATTTGTTCCCATGCCTTTCGAGACAAAAGCAACTACTTCTAAGTATCAAGACAGAAGTAAAATACTAATGTCGTTAAATTGGTGACCAAAATATATGGTAGCAGACAGGAAACAGTACCGTATTTAGGCTCCTCTTTTGGGATACTTCAGTAACTGTGGGAAAGACAGCATTTGGGAAAAGAAACTGGGGATCGGAAAACCCACAGATCAGGAAATGGGAGCCAGGAAAAAGCAAGATCTGCCTCCTCTCCTCAGAGACAGGAAGAACAGTGGGAAGCTGGAGACTCCCCCTCTCCGTGGTTTCGTGAGCCTTTTGTTTGACTTCATGAGTAGGCAAGCTTCACGAGTAGTAAGCCCTCAATAGCATCTCAGAATGTTCCAGTAACCTCTGAGAGTCAAAAGCACATTAGGAAGGCGCGACCACCAGTAAGTCTCTTCCAAACAGAATTTTCATCACAAGAAAGGCTCCAAAGTTTTTTTTTTTTTTTTAAAAAAAAAAAAGATATGTAAGTCTAACTGCAATAAAAACATTTTTTAGTACAGAGGTAAAATAATAGATACATAGATCACTTGTACTGCTTTTAAATATCCATTTGTACAACAAAAATAGGCTTACATGTGAACAAAAACTAAACAAAGCCATTTTAAAAGAACATACAAAATGTAAATTTAGAGTCAAATAAATGTTTAATCATTCAAGGTAAACAATAAATTCACACTTACTCTAGGAATTCAGTGATGTATTTTTGACTACATTTTGACCAGGTCCAAGGATTTGAATCGTAATTTAAAGTCGGGGCCATTACATGATATTGATGTCTATTTCCAACTTCTTTACACTTAAAACTATCATCATGTGGAACATTAAATCTAAAAAGAAAAGTAAATACTTTAGAAAGTTGTAAAAATGTACATAGCATTAATATTTCTTATCTACCTACTATAGAAGAATGTAAAGCATAGATAGAACTGGTTACATCAGATGGACCGGACAATAAGGCACATGTGCAAACATAATTCCATGTTTAGAAGTAAATAGTAAGCAACATAAAATTATACTTTTTTATTTATTTAGTACAGGGTCTCACTACACAGATCGGACTTGTAGTAAGCCTGCTGTTTTCAGCCTCCCAAGTACTAGGATTACTCGTGCACGCCACCACGCCCAGTCTTCATTGCCATCTCGGCACTTCCCAGGGGTGGGGCCAGCATGGTTCATGGTGTTGGGCATTGAACCCCAGTCCCTGCACCTGTGCTTTAATCCACTGAGCTATATGGCCATCCCTACAAAGGTATATTTCTGACCAGTCACCAGCGTGCTCCATTTATCTGACATGTGTCTCTAAACAATCCACATATTTGGAATATGGCTCACCTCCTCACAGTAAGGGTATAGAATTCACATAAGAATGACTCAAAGCTTCAGCATAGTCTAAGGAGAGGTGTGTGGACATACTAGATAAGGTGACAGTGCACTAAGTTCTAGGCCACTGACTACATTACAGGATCTAAAAGGCTTCTTTACTCATGAACTCTACTCAGATATCCATCTATTTTCTATGAAACCTAAATACTGCCTCTGATCTATAATTAACCAGAACTGTTCAATAGAACTGGATGTAAGTTTTTAAAATTTCCCAAATAAGCAAATCATCAGAACAAGAGCAAAGCTATTACATAATTAGCAGATCAGCAACAGCAGATCTTTCACTGTCTTTTGTAGACCTCAGCATGAACTCAAGTTTAGAGGTTTGCTGAAATCATCTAATTCAAGTGTTTACCTGTTGAAACTTATTATACAAATTACTTTAGTAAACTACTTCCAAATAATCTAGAGATACCTGGGGTGTACAAGTCTAAGCACTTTCTGTAAGACCAGGCTTTTAGTCAGCATCTTTGGAAGCCAGCAAGAGGCGCTTCCCAGACACGGCTACAGGAGCTCAGTGTACCATCTTCATCCTTCCCCACCACTTCAAAACCAACCTAGAAAACTAAATGTGCACTTTGCTAAAGGCAAGACCTGAAAAATAAGGGTGGTCTGCCTAAGAGCAGCAACTCCAGTCTCCATTTCTTTTTAGGAAACAACAAAGAAACTTAAAGAGACACACTGGGGATGTGGATCATGGAGATGGTTTTCAGAGGCCAAGTCTGTTGGCTCTCTGAGTCTCCATGGGTGCTCTGAGGGGATCCCGGCAATCCCACCCTCCCTTCTCACAGTACAGAACCCCCAGCAGATTTTAGTAAAGGAAGAAAGAAGAGCACCTCCATTTTTTATAGCAAATGATGGAATCGGGAGGCAGAGTGGAGAGGAGGCTTTAAAAATCTTTTAATAAATGAGAAATTCCTTTGTGTGTCCTGTGTTGGGGCTCTGAGCTATAAAAACAAGAAATGAGTTGACTTTATGCACATGCTCCGGAGTGCCCCAGAACCAGTAGCCCGTGAGGCTTTCTCCCAAGATGGAAGGGGCCAGCACCTGCTCACACATAGGACAGCCAGGAGTCAAGGCCAGGAGCGCCTTCCATGCAGTCCAGTCCAGGAAAGGGAAGTTTCCCATGTTTGGTTGCTTTGCTTAGTCTGCCAACCCACGCAGCCCAAGCCCACCTGACCTAACATAGGTGTAAAGGGGCCAGTGTGCGCAGGTAAGGGAAGAACACTACACCACTGTT
The DNA here is from genome assembly GCA_002564305.1 of Octomys mimax. Taxonomy (NCBI): domain Eukaryota; kingdom Metazoa; phylum Chordata; class Mammalia; order Rodentia; family Octodontidae; genus Octomys; species Octomys mimax. The sequence goes on along the minus strand of NDGM010975080.1, from coordinate 4,896 downwards.
ATTTTAGGAAGAAATGAAGGGGCTAAGGATTTGACTAAATAAATGAGCCATGCATTCCGCACAAGGACAAACAACATCACCGGATGACGGAAGTACTCACACGTGCCCAAGCTCGTGCGCAACAGTGAAGGCAGCGCTGAGCCCATTTTCTTCACTAATGGAGCAGCTTCGCAAGGGGTCGCACAGCGTACCTAATTCTGCTAAGCCTGAAAAGTTCCACACTGGAGTTTACTCAAAATGGAAAACAGCACCAAACATAAAGATCTACATTTTAAAGCTTCAAACACTGGAAATACTACACAGATATGGAGGCAGAGCTGGATGATTTTAAAGTACAAGGAAAGAGAGGATTAACTTTTCTTCAGTTAAAATCCTTTTAGTGAATCCTTGCATTCTTTTACTTGAGAAAATAATACCAACAATTTGGGTGAACAAATAATTTTTTAAATATAAGAAAAATAAAAAGATAATTTAGGAGGAAAGGCAATGAATTACAAACTAGTATCAGAAACACTAGTAAGAGAAAAAGAAAACAGAATACTATAAATTTAGAAGTTTCTTTAACTTTTGAAGCTTGAAATGCCAAAAAATATGCAATTATCACATGATAATTAAGGAATAAAATATGTTCCAGGCTTAGAATGGAATCTGCCATTTGATAGAAGTTAAATAAAACACAATTATGATATAGTTACTGAAAACTCCCAATAATCATATAGCTCTTTCAGCGACAATATATGTTATAATATATTAGGATCTTTTTACCCAGTATAAAAATTAATATGAAGCTCAAATTTGCCATTAAAAGATGAAGTATGAACTGGATGGACAGCAAAGATACCAATAATCAGTGATCTAAAACACAGAAAATAAAATCAAAATAAACCTTCATGACAAGGTATTCTATCAATGTAGCCTTTCGCTTAGTTTTTAATTCAATAGAATGCCATGGCTTTTGCTAAGGCACCCTTCAAGATTCAGTTACACACTTACCTGCCCTCCTGCCAGAACTCCTTTCTCGAAAGAGAATGCACTTCATAGATACACAAGAAGTTAGTTTACTGCAAAGATTTTTGCATTTAGAAACATAATACAGAATAGACTTGTACTAGTGAATATGCTAATTAGCCCCTCTCCTACATATTCTTTTATTCATAAAAGTTAAAAACATGAACAACATCCCAGCATTTAAGATAGATTTTCTAACAGTTAGAATGTTCTGTTGTGCATTTGGAGAAATGAAAATTGAATTAAGGAATCTAAAAAGCCTGAGAAAAAGTTAAACGCAAGTATATTAGCCAAGCAAGAAATGATTTTTTCATCTGTCTGAACCTATGACGGGCACAGACGCGCCACCCTCCCCAGCCCACCCCCAAGGGCATTTCCTTAGTTAAAGTCAAGATCATGAGCAAGGAAGGAAGAGGGGAGGAGAACTGTTCTTTAAAAAGAATTGTAAAGACTAAGACTATAAAAGACAAAAACCTGTAAAAGCCTCCAGACAGCATGAGCGAATTCCTGCTTTTCTTAAGATTTTAAAATGCATGCTTACATGTACAGTTCCTTAGCTGAGTCCCATTTTATCAGGTATTTCTCTATTGTCTTAAATTTAAGGTAAACACATTTCTTTTATGGATATTCCACTACTCCTATGCTTTCTTTCATGGATATTTTTAACCTGTCAAATGGCTTGCTTCCAATATTTTTTTTTTTTTTTGTCTTCAGAACTGTGTAGATATTTGGAACACAGTATTGAACTCATTACCCTCTAAATTATGCATTTCATTTTTTTGAAGTATCATTTAGGTATACTGAACACTTCCGTCACGTAAGATAATGAGACTACATGATGCGTATGATTAGAAGCCTGCCAGGAGACAGATCAGGACGAGAGGCCCTGCTCCAACGGCCCCATAAGCAGGCAGCACCACGGAGAACTGAAGTACACGGTGTACTGTGGTACCAGGCTGCTGGCTGACAGCTGGTGGCTCGAGCCATTCAAGCTGAGTTGGGATTCTCTGAAAGCTTTCCTAGAGAGAAAGGAACAGGGGCTCATATACGATACAGTGTCTCTCTCTGAAGTGGGAGATACTCTATAAAGCCCCCCAGACTAGCTCTTAAAGAACGAAAAGATCCTTCAATATATTCTGTAACACATGCACAGGTACTCGGGCAGGCAACCGCACACACAAATGAGATGCAAGAAAGCCAGTCGATGTGGCCCGTGTTTTCCGCTTGTCACTAGGGGCCTTTCTTGGCTCACTTTTTAATATATTTCAGATGAAAAAATTAGACATTAATTCTTACATTGCTACAAGAGCAAACTGTCTATCATCACCTATAAAACTGCAGTGACACCTGTACTTACTTCATGGCTTATTATGAGGATGAAGCAAGTTACATTTTGTGAAACCCTAACGTGGGGGGTGGGACATGAGAAGCACATCTGAGCTGTCGCCATTGTCATTACTCCTGAATATGGGCACAGGAACACTTTCCCCTTCACAGCTTATGTTCCTAAATGTCAGTACAATTCATGTGCCTCCGGGTGGGCGGAAACTACAAAGACACAAGCGGAGCGGAAGCCACCACCCTCTTCCTACAGGAATGGCCAGCTCGTCTAACACTAAGCAATCTAAAGACAATAAGAGGAGCAATCCCTCGGTGACAGTTCGGACTACTTCACTTTAAGCCTAAACATGTGGAAAAAGACTGTAGAGTATGTAAAAAATACACTTAGTAGATTAATAGTAAATGATTAATCCATAATATATACCTAACAAAACTAGAGAAGAGTTTGCAGTGTAGAGAGAATTGGGTTTGTTAGAAAATTAGAGCGCCGGGCATCTACTTTCACAATTGTGGACGATTAGTTTCTAAGGAAATTCCTTGCCTAAAAAGTGGGCCCATGATTTATAAAAACTAACAAGGCTTTGCCTCTGAAACTTAACACACATATTCTCTCTCTCTCCCTCAAATACAAAAGCAGACAGACCTAGAGACAGACAGACGCATGTGCGTGCACACACACACACACACGCACACTGAGCTGCATCTCAAGTGGCAAGCAACGAACAGTAAAGTTAGAAGATATTCTAAGGGCCAACACTGGTAAGTGGAACACAGTCCAGAGATGGGCACACTGCCAGAGGAAGCTCCCAAGCTAGACGAGGACCCCGAGGCTCCTGCATGAAGCCAGGTACCCCAATTATAAATTACAATAAAAATGGAAATCTTCCAGAAGAAAAGCAGACATTTTCTGAGCTGCTATGTCCAGCTTTACTTAAAATTAATCCAGTTACTATTACGTAAGTGAGAGCTCAGAGCCTAAGGCCAACACACATGCGTGCCAGGCGGCGTAAGGGGAAGCGCGCACGCGGCACAGCCAGCTATCAGGGATTTTAGGTAGAGGCATTTGCACAGACAAAACATAAAGTTATTTTACATAAAATGTGAAAGGAAATATGACATCCAATACTAAATATGGACAACTATTTTTCAAGTGTAAGCAAAATAAACAGGTTGATTTTGAATAAAACCTATCAGTAATATTACCTTCTAAATTTGAGTTTATATATTACAGCGGAAAATGTGAAGGATGAATGAAACGCTAAATTAGGCACAGCCAAAGATACAGATGGTGAAACAGCACTTAGCCTGCTTGAATGTAGCATGAAGGCTAAAACATAAATAAATAAAAGAAAGCATGGATAACAGAATGAGAAGTCAATATATATGTAATTAGAGACCCAAGGGAAAAGTGGATTAAATTAAATGACAAAATTTGAAGAAAAAAAAACATACAGGGAAGTTTTCACTACTATGGAAAGATAATAATCATTTAAGGATTTAAAATGTGTCTAAGTAAGATACACAAACACAAGTTTAATGAAACTGTATTATATACAAGACAGAGAAAGGACCTCTTTAAAAAAAAAACAAAAAAAGATCACCTAAGAATCTACAATTAAATAAACTATAAATCACAATAGCAAATGCCAGAGAACAGAAAAAGAATATACTGAAAAGCACATAGAAATAACTGGAATCAGTTCCTAGAAAGCTTTCAAAATCAGAATATCTAATATATTCTAAAACCATAAAAATAGATAATTTATCACCATTTCACTAAATAAAACTTTAAAGGATATTATCCAAGGGAAAAAAGGAAAGTGATCTCTGAAGTCTAGGATTAACGATAAAAGAATTATGAAAATGTACACAGGAATGTAAATTTAAATAAATATTGAATGTAAAACAATGTTGTCTAACATTGAAGGCTTACAAAATGACAGATATAAGAGTGAATAAGAATACTTTTTAAATAAGAAGCTGAACAAAGTTAAAGTAATCTAAGTAAAATTTGTTTAGGAAAGATCTTTTGGCTGGGGATGTAGCTCAGTGGTACAGTGCCTGCCTGCCAAGCACAAGGTCCTGAGTTCGATTCCTGATACCAAAAAAAAGGAAAAAGCTTTAGAGAAAGTTAACTTAAGTATTCCTAATAAAAAGCCTGTATAACTTTTAGAAATGAAGGGCTGGCCAGATAGCTCAGTGGACTAAAGCGCCTGCTTAGGCAGGCACAGGAACGGGGTTCAATCCCTGGCATGATGTGCTGGCCCCACCCCCAGGGCAGAGACAGCCATTGAGACTGGGTGTGGTGGTGCACCTGTAATCCCAACGCTTGGGAAGCTGAAAACAGAAGCATCACTACGAGTCCAAGCTGTGTAGTGAGACCCTGTAGACCTTGTACTAAATACACAAACAAACCTTCAAAAACAAAATAGTATCCATAATTTTTCAGATGCAAAAGAAAAGAGTATTTAAAAAATCTAGGCCCTTGGGGCTGGGGAGATGGCTCAGTGGAATAAGCACTTCCCTGGCAAGTGCAAGGGCCTGAGT
>NDGM010975073.1:0-12636 GCA_002564305.1 Octomys mimax | reverse complement strand
TGTTTATCTTGTGCCATTGAATGTTGGAAGTGTTTAACTTTTCATTTGTACAGGGGCTCACAGTTTGCCTTAGATAAGACTTGGGAATTAGAATTTTTAGCAATGTTGAAACTGTTAGGACTTTTGCATCTCTTAGAGATAGACTAACATGCTTTTTGCATAAAGGGATGTGCATGAGTGTTTAGGGGTCCAGTGGTGAAATGCTATTGTTTGAGTCTACTTGTCCCCCCCAAAGCCTCATGCAGTTATGGGGTGGCTTCTAGTTTGTGATTAATTCATGAACCAATTCTGGGATTATAGGTGTGAGTGCTACACCAATCCTGGGGTGGGTAATCTGCATACACTATAAGGAGGGGAGAGAGAAGCTTGCTAGCTGCTGCAGCTGCTGCTCCTCCCTTTGATGTTTGCTGTTTTCTGCCACCATGAAAGGCTGCCCTCTGCCATATGTCTTCCACCTGGCTGAGTATGGACTAAAACCTCCCCTAACTGTGAGTTAAATAAACCTTTCCCTAATTTTGGGTGTTGGGTATCTTGTCCCAACAATGAAAGAAAAAAGTAATCAAGATAATCAGGTTCTTGGAGTTCACAGATTGGTCACATAATTCATCCCTGTATCTAGATGGTCCTGACTTAAACAGCTTGATATATGATTTTTTTAACTTTGTGATAGTGTCAAAGTATACCCATATAACTCATTCTATTTTTTGCTTTGGTCCAGTATTCAATAAACTGTAGAGCTATTTAGTTCTTTATCATAAAATAGGCTAATGTTAGATGACTTTCTCTTACTATAGGCTAATGTAAGTGTTCTGAACCCTTTTATGGTAGCCTTGGCTAACCTATGCTGGTTTTCAGGTTAGTTATATTAAATAAATTTATTTTTAATTTTAAAGAAGAAAATACAAAAATAACAAGAACAAAACCAAGAACAAAGCATCATAAAACAATAAAAATGGCACAGAATTTCAAAACAAGAATAGGAAATTAACAACGGTTGTTGTATTACATGTTGTTATCATCGAATTTGTTAGTCAGACTACCAGATGTAGTTGAATGCATTTTTGACTGATGGCATTTTCAGTTTGTGATGAGTTCAATGGAGCATTAATCTATGGTTGAGGAATGTCTGCATAAGGGTCTATGTTGAGGTTAGCAATGGCAGTAAGCCTTACAATGACAGGGATTTCATCTACTTTTTCAATATCGTTCCTTCATTCATTAGAGAGTGCCCGATGTATATTAAGTGCCCAGCAAATATTTGCTGAGTAAATGTTAGATATTTTGTTGATTAAAAGAAGGAAAACCTGGATTTCCTAATTGGGACTGCTTTTTTTAAATCTCAGTTTAATATTGGTAAGTTGGCTAATATTTCCATTTTTGCTCCTGACTTACTTCCCCCTTACATTTGGTTTGGTTATAAGTGAAATAGTGTTGAGTGCCTCACAGAGCTGAGAAGGTAAACAGTGTCCTAAGAGCTAAATATTTTTTACTGATTCATCGGTGAGCAAATCAAGCGAAAGTCACCAACTGACCTTAATATCATAGTATGTGTTCATCTATGTTTTACTACAATGCCTGTTACCTGCAAAGCCCTACACCCTAAATCTTCCTCTGCTTTACACTCACCTTGGTGGTGATTAAGCCCAGGGATGTCATGGAGGGATTTGCGAACATACTTGGTGTCTTTCAGCCTCGCCATAGTGGCTTGGAATCCTGGGTGCCAACAGGATGTCGTCTACTCCCAGTATTTTATGAGCCTCTTAAAAGGGAGAGCATCCAGGCACGATGCTTGAGCAGTTTGTCAGGGCACTATGCAGTCACCACCTTGGGGAGCAGCTTCTTGGCCTGAAATCAAATTGCAATGGCTCCACACAGCCGACAAAGGTTTTAATATCAGCCCAGTCATCACCCACCTAGAGCACTATTAATAACCAGGTAAAAGCTTTTGCATATACGCCGATTCCATTTACTGTTACATCATGTCAGGCAGATCTCAGTGTCCTACTCTCTCGTCTTTGTCATAATGATGGCTAATATGATCCACACGGGATAATATATGGGGTGGGAAGGATTACAGACTTAAGAATCAATCAGGGCTTTCTCATACATTTCTATGTTTTTGTGGCTGGTTAAATCATCAAAGTCACAAGATTGATTTTCTTGCTTTAGTAATCAATCCTTCACAATTTGTTACCTTTTTCCCCCTCCTTCTTCCCCCTTCCCCTTGAAACATGTAGACAAGAGTTAAGTTTTTTTTCTCTGGATAAATCCAAAGATGTACTCTTTGCCCTGGAGGGAAGATTTATCACATTCTGAAGATAGAGCTGAAAAGTTGTGCATGTTACTGTACTGGACAGGCAAGATACAGTGGCTGATAAGCATGAAGTAGTTTGCTCTTTTCAGAAATCATTCATTTGTACTAGGCTATTTGGTGTTTTATTTTCACTGGCTAAAGCAGAAGCTCAGTTTTTATTGCTTTAGAAGATCTGTCTGTAATGCTTACATGATCATGCACATTGTCAGGTGACATGGCATCCTCGAGCACTGGACACAGCAACAGCCCCTGTCTTGTTAGCTTTGAGATGTGTGCGATCTCTCTGTGTGTGCAGATTCACCAAGGTTCTAAGACACAGCAATACAAATGCTCATTTAATACAGAACGGCTCATATGTTTGCTATTTCTGAGAAGTTAGGCTGCATTGGATAAAAACTAGCACAAGCCAGGTAATAGTCTTTGATCAGGTTGGTAGACCAAAAGATACATGAAGGCACAAAAGAGGAAAGAGTGTGAGACTTAGAGAGATGGACAGAAACTGGGACAGAAATAGCATGATGAGCCCATGTGAAGAAAAGTGTCAGGCAATGTGTTGGAACAATTTATGTTCTGGAAGTATCAGTTACTTGTCCAGTAGTTGATGTTAGGGAGATATAATGTGTCACAATAGTATTCTTTGGGAACTTGAATGTCCTGTCCATCCATCCATCCATCCATCCATCCATCCACTAATCCAGAATCTTTTAGTAAAAAGGGTGCTATCCTGGGAGCAGGGCAGCACCTTGTCTCGCAAGAAGCTTCTTGTTTTGTGGGGAAATTGAATGCAAATAAGTTGACCTAAAAACAAGGAGAGGACCTTTAGCATTGAAGTATGCCCAGGGCTGCCAATCAGGAAGTTTAGGGTTTACAGGCAACATTCTGAGGGTAGGCTAGCAAGAGCCATCCAGTAGCTGACTCACAGTACCTCTAGCATCTACATCTCGTTTGCTCCTCTGTATTTATTTATCTTCTTTTGCCTTATATGGACCAATCACTGAACTCACTCAGTCCCACTGAGGGTGGGATCAGGATGCTTATTACCCAGAAGCCTTCATAGTGGTAGCTTAGTCCAGGGATGTCTGCTGGACAGTCAGTGCTGACACTTTCTCCATATGGGTTCTGTCTTACAGGTAGGAAACTTGGGCTATTGCATAATCCCTTGAGAGTTAACTATACCAAGCCTGTACATTTGTAAATTGTCATTTTAAAACCTCAAATTATATTGGTTCGGGTACATAGTCTGCTCCTGTTTTGACCTACCCTGACACATCGTCTAATTTATCAGTCTCTCACCAGCTCCACAGCTGCTACCCAAGCCCAGGTTACTGTCATCTCCTGAAAGGTTGCTGCAGTGACCTCCTCATTCCCTCCCCTTTCCACTCTGGTGTGCTACGGTCTGTCTACTGCACACACATTAGCTAATAATTTTTGTCATTGTAAATCAGATCATGACTATCTTCTGCCTAAACCCCTTGAATAGCTGCCCAGAACTTCAGTAAAATTTAAAGTTATTACTCTGACTTTGGAAACTCCTCATGTAGGAACCCCTTCTTTCCATTCTGACCTCATCTGTGGCCACTGTCTACCGCAAGACTATGTTCTAACTACCCCAATCTTCTCCGACACTATAATAATTCAGTGATTTTTCCTTTATGAATGTCCAATTGCTATCTGTCCTGTTGTCCAAGTATCAGAGAGGTCACCCGTGACCACCACCCCCTTTCCAAGACATCACCCATGTAGTTTTCTATATCCTTTCATCTGTCTGACTATCCATCCTCCATCAATCCATCCTTTCACTAAGATGTAAGCTCTATTGTAATATGGAACTTGTCTCTCTGTTCTTGCACTATGTCTACCATTACATCACAAAGTATCTGACAAAATAAGCCTTCCATAAATACTGAACAAAAGAGTAACTGAAAAAAGAAGAGTAACTGAAAAAATTGGAGAACCTAGTCTTGAAAGTAACAGAATATGCCAAGTTTCTGAATTAGAGATTCAAGTGAGAAAAATAGAACAATTAGGGTACTAGAATTTTGCTATTTGTAGGAACACTGAGAAACCTTTTTTCTTCTTCTCTCTCTCTCTTTCTCTCTCTCTCTCTCTCCTTCTTCTTCTTCTTCTTCCTCCTCCTCCTCCTCCTCCTCTTCCTTCTCCTCCTCTTCCACCTCCTCCTCCTCCTCTTCCTCCTCTTCCTCTTCCTCCTCCTCCTCTTCCTCTTCTTTTTCCTCTTCCTCCTCCTCCTTTTTGCTCCTGGCTTATATGGTAATAGCCAAAAAGAATTCTAGAGTCATACCAGCATGGGATGCTCTGTGTGTGTGTGTGTGCCAATTTTGTGAGACTTCTTCAAAAATCTAATATGGCTAATTAAATTGTATCTGAGAGAAACTGTTTTCAATGCATAAAACAAAACATCTACATTATAAAGAAATTATAACATTATAAAGAAATCCAATTATATAAAAACCAGCATGTTTAGAAAATATTTTAAAATTATGACTATATGTGCATATATGCTTTATTAATAAGTTTGTATTAAAATCAGGCACCAGAATGCGGAGATATTGGACTGCAAATGTTATTTTAAGATATCTGGAGAAATAATGATGATATAAAGAAATACACATATCTATATAATTTCTGTAAGATATTTTGAGATATCTGCAGTAATAATAGTGATATAAAAAGTATATATACATATATATGATTTATTTAAGTCCCAGGTATGCTAATTCTACTTTTCTGTGTTCACCATTTAAGGAAATACCAAATTTAGTTAAAATTTAGTGGAAATAGTTCCCCCCCAAGTTCACACATGTTCTGAGTGCTATTTGTTGTCTACCCTTTGGGGGTTTGCTTCAACTCCTGGTGGGGCTGATCTGGAGGTGGGGGTCCAGCAGCTCCTCCAGGGACAGAGGAGGCCAGCAGAGGCGAGAGCCAGGCAGGGAAATGACTGAGTGGGAACTGCTACAAAAACACAGTTTTATGAGAACATGCCAGGGACCTCAGTTTGACCAGAGATTGGTGGGTCTCAAAAGAGCTGAAGATCTAAAGCACTTCCTTTGAACCAGATCCAAACCATTATCCTCTTAAAGAGTGAATTCCTCTGCCTGAAATCATGAATGTGGATACTTTCTGGTGGGATGTTTGGGACTTCCTACTTTCCAATAGTCAAAGAACAGCTTACGGAAGAAGCTCCCCACATTATTTCTGGGTTTCTCCTGGTTCATTTTTATTCCCTAACACATCAAGACTGGGAAATGAAACCCTGGGGTTCTGTAGGGCATTCAACACTATCTGTCAGAGAAAAGAACCTCTCTTAAAGTTTTAGGATAAGACACAGAAATTCTACCACTATGTATAGAATGCATAAGCACTTACAGATGGGGTTCCTTGGAATCATTCATCACATTTATGATCTATAGGCTCTCCCCAAAGTACTTTCAAAACTGCATTGGTTTGGGATGTATGAGATACATCTGCAATCCATCAGAAGTGGGGATGGTCCCATGTACCCTAGTTGGAAGTAGGGTGCTCTTGAATTCTCTGTTTGCTTCCACCATAAGGAAACCAGTCAAGGGTAAGATAAATATAGACCTGTGGCTTATTACTTGTCTGATTGTTTCGCTCTTCATTGATCTATGAGCTTTAATACAATGCAAATCTCTCTTATGTGAAATCTCTGAAATCAATAGAGGTCCCTTCCTCTGTATTTTGTGGAATTTGAACCTTTGGTTTACAGTCTGAGAAAACGGAAACTATTATAAAGCCTATCTCAAGTATGGCCCTTGATAAGATTGCTTGGATCTGATAAAAAAATAGAGGAATTTAAATATGGATACTGGGTAATTCAGAGGGTTGTAGAAACACAATGTGTATTGAACCGACAAGTTATTTGTGGTACCAAGCTTGAGAATCCATGTTTTTCTCCTTACGCTGCCTATCAGCTTCTCTGGTAGTAGATTTTTCCAAAGGCAACTAATTCTAATGCTTTGTGACAGGTCTTGGCTTTGTGGCAAGTTTTCAAGTGGAGTTGAATGGCTTAGGGTTGTTGAAATAATTCACTACAATGTAGCTTGACACGTGACATCTTATTTTATTAAGTGGAGGAATTGGAATGGAAATCAAGAGCATGAAGCTCTTTGCTAAAATAAATCAGCAATAATTCCCTATAGGTTTAGAGTAGAAATGAGGTTTAGTCTTATAAGTCCACCCTTATGACATCTGACAATCAAATTAAAACCAGGTGTAACCTGTATCACCACAGCCTGTCCCCTCCAACCACTTCCTGATTTTTGCAGCTACTATATGTGATTCTGATAAGTAGCACATGCTCTCCTGGTAGAGACTTGCCAAAATATTCAATAGAAATTATAAAAACATGTAAAAGGGACAAGGCCTCCCGCTACCCTTTGGTTTGGATTTAATGTGTCATGCTGGGAGCTTTCCCATGCTCATGGGAAAGGTTATTTTTCATCCTGTCTATTCTAGTCCAGCTGATTGTTGTGTGTACCTAATCGCCTCCCAGGCCTTATTTATAAGAGAGGATCAGATTGGAACACATTAGAACTAACTAGGATTCAGTATCCTTGACAGGAAGTCATGGCTAGACCTGTCACTAAGGCTGTGTCCTGGGTTCTTTACAGCCAACACTTCTTCCTGCTTCCACTCTTGGGTCAAATGTTTATTACCCTTTAAGCCCAAACTTTTGCAAGTAATTAGCAGTTGAATCTTCCTTGGGCTCAATTCTTTTATCCATTTTCTAGCCAAATTCCCATCGAAATCAACAGCTAGCCCTATTGATTTAATTTAAACTAATTTAATTTTAATTGATGACTTGCAGTGGCTTTCACTGTGGGTTTAAATTAAGAAAGTCCCAGTGAAGTAAACTAATGGATTTGATATTTCATAAAAATTTACTTTTGAAATGGTAAGTCTAGTTATATCCATAAAGGGAATGAATGTCTTCAACTCTTAGAAAGCATAAAGAATTAAGCAAATGATTTATTAGAAGTAAGAGTACTGCCTATCAACCATCTGAGTGCTTTCCACTGCCCCAAACCTTGTTGTCCCTAAGAAGTGATTGGTTTAAGAGTAACTTCCCACAGGCCACTGTGTTGATGAGCATTTGTTCACCTTGGGAAGCAAATCGGGGTAAGGCCACTTTGTTAAGGGACCTAAACTCTGATAGTACAAATCTCATTCCTTTCTGATTGCTCATTTCACTCAGTATGTACAATTCTAGGTTTTGATTCCCTTTCAAGAAAAAAATGAGATACTTTCTTGATCTGGAAACTTGAGTTTATATAGTTCTGACTTCCAGAGACATAGGAAGAATTCCAAGACCGGACTTTCCCATGAAGCCTTTGGGAAATGAGATGGTCAGAACCTCCCAGCACCAACCCAGGTTTTAATTCTGCATGGGCCCCCTCGCTTCCACTTGGAGTTCTAATGTCTTTTCATCCTGCCCAGAAGCTTCAGCCATTTTTCTCCATGCTTGACCCAGCCATTTATCCCACTTTCTTTTGGCAGAAGAATAGAAAACAACATTTGCAGCTTCCCTAAATTAATTATACTTTTCTCAAGCTAAAGAACTGTGACAGAGCCACAAAACAGCAACTGAAAACTAATTCCTTAAAAGAATATGAAAAAAGGAAGTTGTATAAGATAGGGTAATTAATCTTGCAATAAAAATAATTGTTTACAGTTAAAATTAATGTAACATGCATTCCTCAGCAGATAATAAATTATGGACTTTCTCATTAGCATTTGAATTGATTTCCACTAATTTCTGAGGCGCACATGAGCATGTGACTAGATTAAGTTTAATTGGACTACAGCTGGTGCTGATTGTACCCACATAGGGTGGGGGCTTCGCTGACTGATTGGCTGTCTTCACTTTTTGTTTCCATTGTCTTTCTTTTTCTCCACTGTTTTCTCCCTACAGGTAGAAAGGTTGAAAATACTAGGGTCTTAAACTAGAACTAATAAGAGAAAGGACTGGTTTTGGATAAGGGTAGCTCAGGAGTTCTTATCAAGAGGGATTTTGATATATGACTGTCATGTCATATATTTTTACATTTCTTATCATATAGTTATTATTTTGTCAACAGCAAACTTTTTTTTTTTTTTTTTTTTGTGGAACTGGATAATTGAACTCAGGCCCTTGTGCTTGCCAAGGAAGTGCTTATTCCACTGAGCCATCTCCCCGGTCCCATCAGCAAACTTTTTGAGCATTTCCCATGTCCCACTATTACATTCAGTACTTCACATGTCATTTAATCTTCATAACAGCCTTATTTTATGTTATTATTCTTCCCATTTTCTGGGTGAGTAAACTAAGACTCATAGGGGTATAATATCTTGTCAATGGAAATAGAGATGGTTATGGTGCAGCTGAAATTAGAATTTTTTTAAATTTTAGAGATCACGTTCTTACCCACTTTATTATCTGTATTACTGCAAGAGCTAAACATCTAATTGTCCCACTTGATGGAGAATTGAAACAAGTAGTCTATGCTCCTAGCTAAGCAGTCAGGTAGCATCTATATAAGGTGGACAATAGCTAAGAATGGGTTAATTTGTAACTGATGAAGAGCTATATGGTCACCATGGAGATAGGCAGGGTTTTGGATAAGTCCATAATTAGATAAAAAAGCATGAGTCTGATTAATTTTGGGTTAATGGGAAAAAAACCAGTATTTCAGAAAAGGTAAGGGGAAGAAACGGTAAAATTTCCTTCTAATTCTACATTAGAACTGAGAAATTAAGAACAAAGGAATAATTGTAGTTTAAGTTCCACAATCGGATGTTTTCTCTTTGAATATATTTCTCACTTAAATAAAACACAACTATTTAGAGCAGTTTGAAAAAAAGAAAAACTAACTAACTCCTCCAGAGGATTCTAGAGGACCCTAGTGGTGTGAAGCGCTGTGTCTTTCTCACTTGAGGGGTGACATCTTAATGAGGTGTCATCTCCAACAGAGATGTCCTACACCTTTTGCTTTATTGATATTCAGGAAGGAGAAGAAGCAGCTATGGAATAAGGGTTCTTTCAGCAGAAGATAAAATAATCCCAAGTGAATTTAATGGTTTTTCTTTTCTGGCACCTGCATTGATTTCACTGTGCCTTGGCATATAGTTGGCTATTTGTATAATGGCTCCCCATGGACTACACATTTCTTGAGGATGGAGCCCATGTTAGATATAAGAAATACATGAAAGTATGGGTAGTAGCTGTAATTGTAAATAAAAATTCCTAATTGTAAATAAACTGGGGTCTTGAAAGTTTTTCACCCATCCTATTGGCCATATGGATCTGTTGTACTCCAGTCATAAATTCAAATGTTGATCTCAGCAACCAATATCATGTAGACAAAAAATGTGGTATGTAAGGAATATTCATACTATCTTTAAATAAAAAAATCACTATGAAGGCTGGCAGAGAATTAAAAATAAGATCTGCATTTAAAAATATATATATATATATATAGACATGCTTATTTTGGATCTAGTTTTCCCTGACTATTTACATAGTAATTATAGGAAAGACATGAGTATCAAGACAGTTGGCTAATGTGCTAATATTTTAGTTAAAGCAATGTGTTCAGTATAAATGCAAGGAACTAACCTCTTGAGAGCCTACTTTGATCCTTTCACTTGTACTTTAATAAATTTCTAAGTGGCTCCCCATTTGCCCCCCTCATCTTCCTTTTGCTTGGAGCTGTTAAAAATCTGTAATCCATATTCTTTGTTTCAGTTTTATCATAACCTGAAATACAGCCCCACTTAAATTTTCCCAGTAAACAAAGTGGGACGTTGTTGCAAGCCTGCGTTCTCACCTCATTACTGCCCGAGCAGAGTGTGATGTCACACTTGACCCGATACCAGGCTGCCCATAAATGACACAGCCTGTTCCCCTCTCGCTTCCTGGCTCGAGTGCCGGGAAGGAGCTTAGTATGAAATTCATGCTGTGATGACAGATTTAAAAGTTGCTACAAACTCTAGCAGACAGCAACTGCAGTTTGTAGACACACACAACATATTCCGCTCTCTTGTATTCGTAAGTGATGACATTCTTCCTTTAAAGACTTACATTTATATAGCTCATTACTGTTGCCTGTCTATGAAACAAGGGTGGTAGGGAGAAGGGGAAAGAAGCCTAAATTGGATACGGAGACATTTACCAGGAGAATTTTCCAAATGTTAATGAGCAGCTTAAGGGCTGCACACGTGTTGTAGTGTAATTGGGTTTGATGCCTTCTGGGGACTTTGAAGCTTTTCCTGCTCTTGCTCATTGTATTTTGGGGGTTAGAATGAGCCCCTTAGATTTCTAACACGTTGGGTCTGAAGATCCACATGGTGCTAAATTGTAAATCTGCAGACAGCCAACAAACTGCAGGCCAAGCTCCAGCCACTCTTGTTTGGTTTGGGATTTTCAAGCAATTAAGTGAATGGCGGCCTCCAAATGTCTCTGGGGAGGTTGCAACACACTATGGGGAGAATTTACTAGAGTGGGGCAAGGAGGGATTCCTTCCTTGTTTTGGAGGGAATTTCCTAGGAGAAAACCTGCACAACTGTATCCAAATGTGTCTTGTGAATATTGCCAACCTGTTTGTATCCCTTAGTACCTGTCATTTTTGTAGTCTGTTGGAGTTCCCCATGGGCAAAGCCTTGTTTTTCTTCCATGTGAAGCAATTACAACTCAAAATAAGCATCTATGGTAGTTAAATATGTGTTTTAGTAGGTTCTCTCTGGTTGTTTTCATGGTCTTGGAAAGTGATTATATTTGTTCATCAGAAAAGGCACAAGGGGCTGGGGATATAACTCGGTGATCTAAGCACCTGCCTGGCAAGCAAAGGACTGGGATTTGATCCCTGGTACCGCATGCTGTGTCAGCCTCAAGCCATGCTAGCCACCTAAACTGGTATGGTGGTGCATGCCTGTAGTCGCAGAGCTGGGGAGGCTGAGGCAGGAGGATTACTATGAGTCCAAGCTGTATAGTGAGGTCCTGTACCAAATAAATAAATCCTAAAAAAAAAAAAAGAAAAGAAAAGGCACAAGATGTCCCTTAAACTTGGTCCAAAGAGGCAAGTGTTCATGATGTAGACTATCTCCTGATTCCTGGCACTGGGGAAAATATTCTAGGGCTCAGGTTGCTGCTGTCTTTGAAATAGTGGATTAGGTCTCTTGGAGCTTAGCTTGCATGTTACCTTGGCTAGGTGAAGTTAGTTATGACCACTGTCAGAATTCAGAAGACAATTTTATTGAAGAGTGGATGGTCCTTGATTTAGAGGGCCATAAATAGCTCCTTTAAGGAGCTACTAGCTGGTTGAATGGTCTGAAACTTCCTAGGAAGTTTCTACAGAATTTCCTAAAGTTGCATTTAGGAGGATGAAGAGCAAATTTGGCAACGGGAATAGTCTAGAGCAATAATCTCCTCATCCCTGAGTATTTCTTTGAAGGCTTGGGCTTATAATTCTCATCCTTATGAGGTTGCAAATCACTGTTATAGAATTCTAGCTGAAGCAAAGGCTTATAAAACTCCATTGACTCTTCATTAACCTTTTAACTTTATGTTTAGTTTTCCATTCTAATGACTTGTGGTTGCACTGCAAGAATACTCTTGGCTTTATCCTTACAGCTGTTTCATAGCCACTGAGAATGGAAAGCAAAGTGAAAGTAAGAGGACATTACTTAGATATGAATATTTAGCCTCTATATTTGGACTTGTACTGGCTAATACCTGTAATAATAGAAGTGAGTGTTCTGTGAAACTCCACATTTGCATTCTTATCTAAGGGTTAGCAGAACACTCCGAAACTAGGTAAGTCTCTGATTCAGCAGAATAACTCAAATAGGGGCCCAGGGAGATGGCTCAGTGGAATAAGCGTTTCCCTAGGAAGCTCAAGGGCCTGAGTTCAATCCCCAGTTCTGAAAAAAAAAAAAAGAATAACTCAAATAGCAATGCCAACTCTGAAGTGTCAAGGCTACCTTCTCTCTCAGTATGACCAATTGTGATCAGACATTGTTTTGGGTATCAGGGATAAGTAAAGAAGGGATTCTCTGTTCCTAAGGAAGGAGTGAAGACAACATCATGCTCTGGAAGCCTGAAAGGAGAGCTCAGTTCTAGCTAGGATGGTCAGAGAAATTTGTCAGGGTGTCTCTGTTGGATGCTTTTTTTTAAAAAAAACCTCTCTTCCCCATTTTATTTATTTTTTGAAAATTAATTTATTGATAAAGAAATATCAGACAGATTTAAAACAGGTTAGTAGGACAGTTATAATAATTAATACATTGCATATTGTTGTCTTCATAGT
>NDGM010975052.1:0-11214 GCA_002564305.1 Octomys mimax | reverse complement strand
TATTCATAGTACAAGATGCAGACATGATATCCTGTCCACAACACTATTAGAACAAATCTTTCTTCCCATTGAATTCAGAGAAAGTAGCTGTATATCTATCCTATTTTGAATATACAGATACAAGAGGGTCATGTGACTGTTTTAATGCAAAATAAATCACTGTTGCTCACCTACTAGGAGTTTGTGGTCAGTATCCCAGGCCGATCAAATCATCTCCAAAATCTCTTTAGCTAATCCTCTTCCTTCTCTACCTCCTCTTCTTCTTTGTGTTTTTACCATCATCTTTGTATTCACCTTGCTACTTCTCTTCCTTGTCTCCTTTTCTTTGTCATCAATATCACCATTATCAGCATCCACAACATCGTACTTCAGTGACTTGTTACAACATACCTCTTCCTAGCTGTTACCATTTTAGAAACAATGCAGGAATAGGATCTGTATGAAGTCCAGAAGGCATTTTATATTTCCTGAATAGGTTTTCTGGTCAATAGTTGCTGTGCTAGCTGGGACCTGCTAGAGAAGCCTCGCATGTATTTTTTTTTTTTTTTCTTTTTTCTTTCTTTCTTTTTTTTTAGTACAGGGCCTACAGAGTCTACAGGGTCTCTCTCTATAGATTGGACACTTAGTGATTCTCCTGTTTTCAGCCTCCCAAGTGCTGGGATTACAGGCGCGCCACCACACCCGGTCTCAGTCATCGTCCCAGCGAGCCCCTGGGGCGGGCGGGCACGGCACGCCGCCATCCAACCGCGGCTGCTGAGCTCTGCCTAAGCAGGTACTTTAGTCTGCAGAGCTAGCAGGCCGGCCCTTCACGCGGATCTTAACCAGGTTTGTGCCTGGAACGAGGTCACCTGAAAGGAAGCACCCCGGCGAACGCCCTAAGATGAGGCGTCTCCCACTGCACGGTTTAATATGTTGGGCTACAGTTAATCTTCTCACTGTATATTTAGGATTACTTTAGTGGCTGTTGCGTGATTGGTTTCTCATATCAGCTTCCATGGCTTCCTCCTTGTAGGAGCTGCAAAATCCCTGAGCGACGAGCACCTAGATCCCTCGTGCAGGATGGCCGCGATCCACAGAGTCAACTAGAACTATGCAGAAGCCTTTCCAGTCGGGGAGACACTGAGCGTCTGGGCAGAGGCGGGCGGCGCGGCTCAGCGTCACCCGGGAAGCCCTTGAGGCACCAGAGGCACCCTTCACTGCACATCGATGCCTCATAACATGAGCTTGTAAGTTGTAAATAGAGTCGCTAAACAGTAAAATTCAGTTTTTAAAAAAGGAAGATAAATTGTGAGAACGCTGGCTCCGCAGTCGTGTTGAGGTTGGGAGTTGCTGCCTGGCTCGCGCTCCACACAGCCGGGCACGAGCAGCCTGCTTCGGCTCCGTGTGCTCTCTTTGCGGCCGACACCCCAGGGACACTCGGAGCTCCCATCCCAGTGGAAATCCTCGTGATGGGACGGGGTCGGAGAGGCCCACACGCGGAATCCTGCTGCTCTCCAAACTTCGTTGGTGTTATTTTTATTTAGGCACTACTGATAGTTAATTTTCACCTTATTGTAAGGACTTAATGGGCAAAGTGTGTATGAAAATGGTCTTGGAAGGCCCAGCTTTAGAATTTAAATCAGATGATTATTCCATAAATGTAACTTCTCACGACAATAATTGAACATAATGACTTGTTCACAAATCCTGAGTACTTGATTTAGTAAAAACAACGGCTAACATTACACGTCCTTGGTCTTGCCTTTAGTTCTATTTTATGAGCAAACCTCCAATTGTGTCAGTGAAATGCGGTTAGGAAACGCGGGTGGCCGAGCAGTCGCCGGCCGCCAGAGCAGAGCGCTAGCGCTTGGTGCGGCCTTAGTTTCAACTCAATGATTTTTCCACCTTCCACTTAGCTGTTTAATACCATGGAAGACATCAGTTGTTTTAGTATCATTGAAGACAAAACTCCATATTGGCTCTATCTCTCACCTCTTTTCCCTATGAAACCTGTAAGGCTTACACCTAAGTGTCCCCACAAAGCCTCGTGGGGTCCGAGGCAAGCCTTTCAAAGGTGGCTGGATCCAGACTCTGTGCTGCTGGGGTTGATTCATGGCACAATGGTAGGATCACAGGACTCCACGCTGGGTGTGTGTGTGCTACCTGCCCTGAGGTACTCTGCACAGAATTGAGGGACAGAAAAGCTCTGCCTCTGCTCGCTGCTCATGGCTTGCTTGCTGCCTTCTGCCGACACGAGCTCTTTCTGCTCTGCGATGCCCTCTGCTAGGCCACCCTGCCTCAGTGCCAGCCCAAGAACTGAAGCCTCTGTGAACTGTGAGCTACCACAGAGCTTTCCTCCTTTAATTTTGGCTGTTGAATATTTTGTCTCAGACATGAGAAAAGTAATTAAGACAGAAAACCAAATAAGGGAATTAAGAATTCTCTCAGGTCCAGCTGTTGGGATCAGGCAGGACAGGTGTCTTACAGTGGGTCCCACTGCCCCAGCATAGTACTTTAAAAAGGTTCGTTTATAAAGAAAAGAACTTGATTTGGTTTGGTCCAGATTTTGCGTCCAAAATCACTGCCCATCAGCCGAGGGCCCCTTGCCACATCAGAATCTAGTGCAGGGAGTCACATGATGAGGAAAGGAGACTGCATTAGCTCAGGTCTTCCTCCTCTTATAAATCCAGGAAATCTCAACATAGGGATTCTAGTGCTGATGACTTTGTCTAATCCCTGTTGATTCTCAAAGGCCTCTCCTCTGAAAACCATCCATGGGAATTTGGAGGTGAAGTTGCAATGAGTTTTGCAGGGGCCCTCACCCCATGGCACGTGGTTCCCTGAGCCCTGGCCTCTCCCTGCAATCCCAGCTCATCACCCCACCCGGACTGAGTGCTCCCTGCAGAAAGAAGATGAAACTCAGAGTAGCTCCTCAGGGAAGTGTACGCACTGAGGCATCCCATAAAACGAAGAGCAACTTTGGTGTGCAGAGCCACGAATCTCAAGTTGTCCACTAAGAGTGAAGCCATGGTGCTGACGGAATCTGGCAGTTGAGAGAATGCTACCTTTTCTGTTTTAAAATACAACTTAAAATATAGAAGTTATCCTTTGAGTAAAACTCTTTAAAAAAAAATAGGATCGCCTTTTTCTTCTCAGAAGGAAAAAAGGAAAAGTTGTGTGTGGCATCAGGTGGTGGGAGGTGTGACACTGGTGTCGATCTGATGTGCCTATGGCCCCATTTTCCAGGCTCCACTGACCATCCTCTGGGCTCTCCCTAGCTGCCTCATCTCACCGTGTCTGTTACTTTTGTCACCTGGTGCTGCATGATAGCCACACCGAGGCAGACCAGCCACACTGTCCCTCAGCATGGGCTTTCTTTCACTAGAAAGCTCACCCTCTAGGGCTCACCCAGAACTGGCCAACCCAGGGTTTGAGTTATCTGTCTGCATGGAGTGCACTTGCCCTAGGCCTTAAAAATGCTCTTGGAAGACCAATCCATTTTCATTATAAGCTAATATTACTGAGCTTTATTGGATTAAAATGTACACATTAAGCTTTCAGGCAATGAGACAGATGTTCACACCTGTACAAGAAGCATCTCAGCAAAGGTATAGATCATAGCATTCATCACTCGTACGTATTCTTTACACCTCTTTTCTGACCCTTAGGCAACCTGTTGAGGTAAATAGTTGACTGCACTTGAATTTCATATAAGCCAAACATGATTGCAGTTTGTGCTTTTATATCTGACAACATTCCTTCTTCAAAATGTTTCTGAGATCCATGCATACTGCTGAGCATATGTTATTTTTTATACATCTGAGTAGTTTTCTATTACACAAATATATCATAATTTGTTGAGCAATTATCTTCTGATGGAAGTTGTTTCCAGCAAGGAGCTACTGCAGAGAAAATAGCTATGAATTTTCTTGCACAAGTCTTTTTATGGAATGTGTTTCAAAGTAATTCCCTTGGGTAGCCATACTTATGAGCCAAATTGCTAGTTACAGTTTAATATATAAGTTTCAAGACATTTTAATGTAAGCTCTTGAACTTTGACTCTTTTTGTCAAAATATGCTTAGTTACTCTGGAATCATTTGAATTTCCTCACACATTTTACAATCAGGTTGCCAAATTTACAAAACAGTAAATGCTTGGCATTGAGTTGAAGCTATAGATGGAAGTCGGGGCAAAGAGACACTGAAATCTTTCAGTACCCAAACACTGAATTAGGATTTCATTAATTTATTTTAATCATATTTTGTATTTTCCAGTCCTACGAATTTGAGACGCTCCTCCTCTGCCTCCTGCATATCTCTTCCCTGCATCTCACGTGTCATCTTTTTCAGGCTCCCATGTAATTATCCAGCATAATTAATTATAATTATCCAGGGAGAATGAAAATAGGATAATAAAGCAAAAATAAAGCTAACAGAATTATTGCCCACAATAGGGGGAAAGGCAAGGAAGATTTTTTTTGGTTTTTATCCTCCCATGTAAACATGAAAGACACCATTAATTAATGGTTCAAGAAATTACCTTTTCACATTTTATCACCCCCTAAGTCCTCAAAACATCTCAAGATAAAAGTACCATTTAAAACATCAGCTAAACTCATTCTCTGTCAACGTCCACATCCAGAGAGCTCATCATGCACTCAGTAGATGGATTTCCCTTGGCTAAGGGAAATCATAATTGGCAAAGGTCACACCAGGGGAGCGCCATGCACGCCTCACAGTTTAATCTGCATGACTCCCGTCCCACCAAAGATCCTCCTAATCCATGCTCATGAAGAATTTGCATTATCCCTTCCAAATAAGAGTAGATTAAATCTATTGCCAAAGTGACAGATGACAATTTTCTTTGGCTTTTCTTTTCCCTTTCACTTAAAATATCTTGACATGTCATTTAGATCACTATTTTTCCATTGCTCATCGAACCAAGTTTCAACAAAATGAAAAACATATATTTATAGAAGTTTATGACTCAAGTCCTTTATGTGTGGACTAAAGTAGTATTCAAACACCTAGTGCTGAACTTGCAGTTAACAAACGTAGCTACTGTTGTGGGTAATAATTTCCTGGGCATAGCAGAGAACATACTTGCAAATACAGAACTGAAACGAAATGTGTGGGTTTGTGGATCTGCAGTGTGCACAAGCTTGAAAGTTCTGAGACTTATAGCTTGGTGAATATTACAGTTAAGACCTAACGTGATCCCTGGAGTCTCATGCATTTGCCATGTGACTGGCTCATAGAGCACTCCGTAGGTCTTCTCACTGGTAAGATCCATGGCTGGATGTGCTGTTCAATCAGGTGGGGTCTGATGGGAAGCAGGGGTCAGCGAGGGCATGACAAAGTCTTCTTTGTCAAGCGAGGAAGTGTGGGTTTCCATTCTGTCTCCACTTCCTGGGTACCATAAGCTTTCCCCTACCAGCCCTTCCACACCGACAGCTCTGCCCTGGAGTCAGGTAACCACGCACGGCCTGCACTGGTGAGCCAAAGTGCACCACTGCTTCTTGGGCCTCAGGTATATTTCCCAGCAATGGGAAAGTGGCTGACAGAGTGGCTGATAGTGCACTGCTGCCGCTAATCATGCTTCACAGGAGAGGGTCTGTGGACGCTCAGCTGCTGCTTTGGAAACATAATGGAGGTGGGTTGTTTCCATTAAATAAGCCTCCTAGATGCCTAGTTACAACACTACAGAACTGCAAAACAACCATTAGCTCTAATCCTTTTCAGTTTAATTGGTTGTTACTGCTGAAAGAGCACACATGCGTGTGTGTGGAGGCAGTGCTGGAGTTAGGGGGAGATTATAGTGCTCCTTCAATTTCAGTGGAAAGGTCATCATCAGGGAAAGACAGTGAGACCATGTGCAAGCTTTCTTTGTCAAGTGTCTGGTGTTTGCTTTGAGTTCCTGCTCACTGAGCCACATCTAGGGGCTCAGTTTCCAGCTCTGCTAAAGAGGGGCAAAGGTTGCGAGGAGCTGAGAGTGGGGCAGAGGGACATCTGTCTACTGGGCATGGACTCTCTGTGGTAGATCCAAAGCGCTCTGCTCTTGCTTATTAGGGAAGTGTCTCAGTTCATTTTTACTCGTTGTTGGGACAAAATACCTGACATCCACAATTAAGGAAGGAAAGGTTACTTTAGCTCAGTTAGTGGAGGTCTCATTGCATACTCAGCTCGCTCCAAGGAGGGTTCCTGGTGGTGGAAACCAGCAAGGAGTAAATGGAGGAGCAGCAGCTGCAGCCGCCAGCCTGCCCCTCTCTCTCCCTTACATTGAATGCAGATTACCTACCTCCCCCCACCCCCCGTGGGTGTAGCCCTCACACCCTTAATCCCAGCATGGGATCATGAATTAATCGCAAACTCTAGAAGCTGCTGGAATGACTGCATGAGGCTTTGGGGGGACACATAGACACAAACCATAACAGCAAGTTATCTAAGAGTTAGTTCTCCAGTTTCTTGGTACCAGTTCTCACAGCTTAACGACAACGAATGATGAAACCTGGTTGTGAAAAACTGTCCCGTGTTTTCCTCTTGAAAACCAAACTTTCAAAAGAAAGGAGAGAGTGTGCAAGACCCTTGAAACCTGGGTACTGGGAAAGTAACTAAACGATGAAAAGACAGTAAAGTAGAAGGGCAGTAGGATTCTGCATTGGATTGTTTCATTTGCACTCCAGTGTTTTTTCACATCAAAGAAGCAGAAACCAGAAAACAGCACTTCTGCTTGGGCCACAGGTGTCAGAAGGGGATGGCTCTGGAGCAACAACTCGGGGCTGATGTCCATTACTAGAGGAAGCTACAGTCATGCGGGCAGTGGGCCGCAGGATTCATTCTGCTCAGTAACTACCAGGACTCCACTCGTTATGTAGATGATCAGCTCTACGTGAGACGTAGGACAGCGACCACCTAGAAGAAAGGAGTGATTAGTGGTAAAGTATGGGTGGGAATTGCATTCCAGTTTTTAAACTTGGCTTGAACTAGAATTTCTTCCTGTCCTCTACCACCTACACTTGAGATCATACACATACACACACACACACACACACACACGCACATGCGCACGCGCACACACACACACACATCCATGACAATAGGTTCTAGAAATGAAACAAAACTTATGGATTATTATTGCAAATTATTCTCAAAGTATTGCCTAAGCAGGGGTGACAACATATTCTACGCATTCATCTGGTTGTCCCTATCCTGCCAATGCTGTCTCACTTGCCTCACCACAGAAACACAGAGAAACTAAGCAAGCAAGAAGGAATGATAACTAAAGCCATTTACCAAAATGAAAGCAGAATGTGGCACATTTCCTTTCCTACTTGCTTAATATTTCAACATCTTCAATCTTCAGTGAATGTGTTCTAAAGATAGAATGTACATATTCACTATGATTGAAGATGTTGAAATATTAACATTCTATCTTTAGAATACATTTAGAGAAAACAATTCCAAAAATGATACAGAAAGAATCCATCTGGAATCAGTTGTTTAAAACACTCAGCAAGATTTCATCTTCTCTTTGGAATACTCCAGTCCCCTAAATGGAGGGAAGATTAAAATAACTCTCCAATCATATTCTTGGACAGAAAGTTGGGGGAAAAGGATGTTCCAAAATTAAGAATTCCCACAAAACTCCTGTACCTGCGTTCTGTCTATCTGGTTTCTTCTCTCCGAGCCTTCCTGCACTTGCTTTTACCTCACATGAGCTTAGCAGTTCATTTCTTTCCAAAATCAAGTAGTGAGTTCACCCAAGGAGAGAGAAGTTAGCACCAGGAGGTACAACTAAGTGGCTGCTCATCAGGACAGCCATCTGGACATGACACCAGCCTCAGCTAGTGGTGTCCAGGCCTCTGCTCAGGGGCGTACACTTTATTACTCCAACAAAAGGAAAAACATCTTTCTGTACAAGCCAGATGAAAGATCCATTCTTTATAGGAAGCCAAACATACTCATTTTTCCCAGCTTGGGCTCTAAAGGCTACTACAGGTCAAGTTTCCTGGGATATGCTTTTTATCAGGAATATCCTTGGTTCTTACTGGATGCAAATTTTGGAGTATGAAAATGAACCAGACACTGCATACAGTGACCTTTTCCAAGCACCACAAAAGAACCTCATTTCTCTAAGTAAGTGGCTTCCACTACCCATAATTCTCGGCTTCCGGCTTCCAGTGCCTCTTTGATTCATCTGAATTCGAGGTAAGTAATGCAGTCTTGTCCTGTAATCAGACAATTTTCAGCTGTATTTTCTGTGCTTTTCAGGCTGAAGATCCTGCCCTTATCTAGTCGTGACAATCCTAGTCTATGGGTAAGGGAAGTGGCTGCTTTTGATTTCCTTGTATCCAGCACGCAATACAGTTCATAGGTATCTACCTTGTTTTTTTCATGTTTCTCAGTTTCGGAGACATGTAGAATTCTCATGTGCAGCGCCTTCCATGTGTTTGCTTTCATGCTGTAGCCAATGAGTGGGGTGAATATCAGAATTCATGTCATAAAGAAAAGTCCCTCCTTCAAGACATCAAGAATTCAGGCAAAGCCAAGATGTTGTCAGTTCAAGTTGGCATCTCAGCATGGTCTTTCTGAGCAAGGACTCCAGCTTAGTCCTCTGACCTGAGCTTATCTGGTGAGCAGCCCACGTCTGATCCAACCCAGGATGGAAGCTTCACCCATTGTTGCACTTTGCTTTCCAGGACCCATGGGTCATGCTCAAAGGTGAGGCAAACCAGATTCCTTAGGGGAAAGCTCACTTTCCTATGCTGGGCTCAAGGGACCTCAGAGACTTGGTGTCTGCTCTTCAAGGTGTGCTCACCTATCCAAAGCCCCGAAAATATGTCTGGGAATAGAACAAGAACAGGGATGAGTAGCAGCAGTGGACTCCTGAGTCCCAACCCTGAGTCCCCAGTGCCCAAGGATGCCAACCTAGAAGTGTCTCATGGGCCTTGGGTGAGAAAGGGGGGAGCAAGATTCAGGACGATGTACTCATTCATGCCCAAAATATTCACTGAGGACCCACTATGAACAAGACATGATGGGTAATGAGTAAGACCCCAGAAATAGAATGAAACGTAGCCAATGTCTGGAGACTGCGGTGGCCTTGGAACGTGGGGCTGTCAGAGGCGAGGGTCTGGCTGCCACTGCCAACCCAGGGAAGCCAGGCACCATAAGTCCACACTCTTCTGCATTGCTTGTGGGGTGTAAAGGGTGAATGACTGCTTAATGAAAAACTAATCCTCTCTTTTACTCACATGAGGTTAGTTTAATGTTACTGGATGTATGGGGTCCTTTTGTCCTGGTGAGACTCATTCCTCAGAGAATGCACACATATAATCAAGAGGAAACATAGCATAGATGCTAAGAGGAGAGACTGTAGAATCAGATGTCCTGGGCTCACACCATGGGAATCTTGGCTGGTTGACCTTGGGTGAGTTACCCAACCTTCCCTGTGCTTGGGTTTCTCATTTGTGATGTGGGTGACATTGTTCACCTCACAGAGACAGAGTGGACGTTCATGAAATCAATGCACTAAGAAGTGATTTAACAGGGCTCAGCACATAAGTTTTCTGAGAACTTCAGCCACCATAGTAATCATGCATGTACATATATGTTGGGGGTATACAAAATGTTTTGTGGTTAACATCTTTAAACTAATCCCAAGACAAATGTAATTACCATGCATCAGAAACATATGCTAACAAAAATTAAATATATATTATAACATATGTTATTATATCATAAAAATGATTCTGATGTAGCCATGATGCCAGCTCCATCAGTGAGCAGGAAGCCTACAAGTTACGCTGGTGGCCCCAGTGCAGCTAACACAGGGACTCTGTCCAGCTGTGTCCTACTTATTCCTCACATAGCACCCTGTGGACATTGCTCACAGGCAGTGTGGACTCCACGGCCGAGACTCCTCCCTGCCTGAGGTGTGTGAGATGCGGCCGATCGTTTCAGACACCCAGTCCTGGTGATACTACCTGTCCTGTCCTGTCTTCCAAGAACCTGCTGCCTTGGCTCCCCTGCTCACTCTGTTTAAACTTCAGCTTGTTGTTCTTGGGTTCTACAGAAAACATAACTTTAGTTGCTTTCCAGCTTCACCGTAAGAGCTGAGGTCGTGGGTACTTTTGGCAGAGGAGAGGAGGCGGGGGTGGGAGGCGCTTCTGAAAGTCTGGGATTTAGAGCACACAGTTAGAGTGAGGGAAATCCATGCTCATCGGTCTTCACGTTTCACTTGCTCCCACTTTTAGTATGTGAGCAGGTTTGGAATTTTTTTCTTATCCACAGCTTTCATTTTCTAATGATGCCTCATTACTCAGTAACCAAAAAGAAATATAAATAAGCAGGACCTGCAGTGGAACCTTCTGAGTCGATTTGTAATCGCTCCCAGTTTGCTTCATGAAAACAGTAATGTCTCATACACATGCGGGAAAATCAAGGCCAACACGCCAAGTTTGGTCTTTATGTATCTGTACCTTCCTGCTGTATGCACCGAGTCTACAGACTGGAGAAAGTTGTTCCAAAGGATCTGCACATTGGGATCAGAGAGCTGTTGGAGGTGTGTGTGTGTGTGTGTGTGTGTGTGTGTGTGTGTGTATTTAGTAAAAGAGACAAGAGTGCCTGAGACCCACACAGAAAGAAATTCTAAAGCAGTGGCTCTGCCCCATGTCACCCTAGATGCTTTCATAGATCATTTCAGACACACGACAACTCTGGGTGGTAGGTCAGGGTGTCCTTGCTGCACAAAATCAGGAAAAAATGTGGCCAGTGCCACATAGCTAAGTAGTGAATTTATCCTACTTTCACCTCTAGCACACTAAGGAATGGATTCCAGAGAACATAATTTTCAAAAATTATCAGATAAATTAAATGAGAAAGCAGGCATGAATGCATATTCTTATGACCACATCATCCCCCACAAGGACTACTCCAGCAAGCCAACTCTCATGCATGTCTCTGCAGCCCCTGTCCTCCACTGACTCTCCAAGAGTACCATCCCTAGCCTCTTTCTCTTGGACAGTCATCTTCCTCATCCATGAGCTGCTCATGCAAGCCAGCCATCCTGCTCATCACGACTATAGGACTGTCACCAGGACCCTCGCCGGTGCTGAAGATCCCCAGCAACTCCCACAATACTGACTTTTTGTGCTTTCTCAATCTCCCTTAATTTTTTTATTTTTATTTTTTTTTCAGAATTTTATTGATAAACAAATAGCAATTAGACAGTTT
>NDGM010975024.1:0-10414 GCA_002564305.1 Octomys mimax | reverse complement strand
TAAATGAACAACAAAAAACCCAAAACTGAATCAATAAATTGTAAGTACACACACACACACACACACACGCGCGCGCGCACACACACACACACACACACACACACTATGGCTCATCAGTGGAGGCAGAGTCCTTTGATGTATGTTCCCCAAAGTAACTTTTTTTACATGAAAAAATAATGGCATCCAGTCCCAACTATGGAAGCTGTTTTGTGTCCACTATTGAAATTATTTCAGAAATCTTTCTTTAAAAATACTAATAGCCATGCTAAGACAAAGAGGGCTTAAGAACACTCAGTAAAGGTCAGTAGGTGGAAATTAGATTTTTTAAAAAGTTATTTCAGTCTCCTTTTTTTCTCCAATTTCAATGGTTTTTTTCTTATGAATCACACATAAGATTATTCAGCTTCTTATTCTTTTTGCTAGACAATATATTTCCAAAATACAGTCCTTGTAAATTTAATTCTCTCATGACATATAGCTGCAAACAAATGCTGAGTATTTCTTACTTTCCAAGGATACATTGTTAATAGAAATTATCATTGCCAAACTGCTCTCCTCCCAGTATACCTGGAGAGATTTTTGAGTTTTCACTTTTTACTTGAAGATTGAGTGTATCTGACCTTACACAGATACCATGAATGTCTCGGTTCTTAGCTCTCAGCATTTGACTTCAAATGTTCTTGGCTTGCAGTGGGGCAAAGGAAATCAACTCAATATAATTAAAAAAATGTAGGAATTGGGTATGGTAACACACACCTGCACTCTGTGCACTTTGAGAGATGCAAACAGAAGGACTGCAAGTTTAGGTCAAGCCTGAGCAACTCACAACATAGCCACGCGGTCTTGAAATTAAAAAATTAAATCTATGTCAAAAGATAAAGGACTGCTGGTGCAGCTCAGTGCAAAGAGCTTGGATCAATTCCTGTGTCAAAAAAAAAAAATTAATGAATTAAAAAAGTAAAAGAAAATGCAAAATTTGATGTTTAAAGAAACTCTTATAAGAACTCTTTATTTTTTACTTATTTTAAAAAATTATCTTTTCCTGGAATTTATGCTTTTAATCTTTTATTTACTTATTTATTTCATTCAGGGTCTCACTGTGCAGCTTGGACTCATAGTGGTCCTCCTGTCTCAGATTCCCCAGCACTGAGATAATAGGTGTGCCCCACTATACCTGGTTTTAGTGGCTGGCATGGCATGCAATACGGGGAATCAAACCCGGGTCTTTGTGTTTGCTAGGCAGGTACTTAGACCACTGAGCTGTTTCGCCAGCCTATGCTTATGCTTTTAGTTCCATTATCAGTTAAAAATTTTTATTCAGAAAGTGTACTTCTTGATTAAAAGATATTACAAATTTTCTTATAAAAAATAGACAATAAGATGCCCTGTGAACAAGGTAAAAATTCTTCATGGTTATATTTGGAACCATAGGAGAAATATGATGGCATGATTTGAACAGTGAAATTCAGGTAACTTGTTTATGACCTCAAATTTTAAAAAGATCCTGTAGGGCTGGGTGCAGTGGTACGTGTGTGCAATCCCAGAACTCAGGAGACGGAGTCAGGCAGATTGCTATGAACTTGAGGCCAGCCCGGGCTATAAAGTAAGTTTAAAGCCCGCCCACCTATATTGTGTAGCAAAAATCTGCCTCAAAAAGACAAATAAATAAATAAGTAAAAGATTCTACAAATTAATTTTTTTTTTTTTTTTTTGTGGTACCAGGGATTGAATTCTGGACCCTGTGCTTGCCAGGCAAGCACTTATTCTACTGAGATATCTCCCCGGACCTGCTCCAAATTACTTTTAAATCATATCTAAAATACACATCAATTTATATATTTGTTAATAAGTGTTAATAAAAATAGGTATTAACATATAAATACATATAGCTATGATATTCCTGGTTTGTTTGCTAGGAACATATCAAGAGAACAGTACAGTTTACTAGTAAAAGTAACTATTAATTAGTAAATCAAAACAGTTGGTCATGAGTTTTCTACAAAGCCTGAGCATGTTTAATGTCACAAGACATACAGAGAAATTTACAGCCTGTATACAGAATCAGTGGTATAGTTCACCCAAGTAGCATCCATAGAATGGCCAATATTATCAAAGGAAATAGATGTTCACTGAAAAATAGTTATGTGACCAAATATACTGCCACCATGCAATGTTTTATTTTGGGAAAATTTTGACATTCATTGCCATATTAAACCTTGCAAGAAGTCCTGTGGGAAAGAGCTCTGCTGACCCTGTTTTTACTCATCATTTCTGTGCAACACAAGTTGAGCAACATTAGCTAGCTTTGCAGTTGGGGACAGGAAACATCGCTTTGATTTGGCACGCAAGGCCGCCCCAGCTTTACTCTTCTCACTACCATTGCCATTATTTTCACGTCATCTTCAACATCGACATCATTGCAAAACATATTAACTTACTTTGCTTGACAGTCTTTCTAAAGGAGTTGCATGGGCAACAATTTTATTATGCAACTTGGCGGCTTAAGACTGTTTTAGACTTACACAGATCACCCTGCGGGTCACTGAACCATTTAAACTCTGATCCCGTACAGCTTCTGCTCAGACCGCAGTCCTGATGATCTTTAGGTAGGGAGGACGTGGTGCTGGGTTCAGACTGCAGATCACCTATGTCTTACCTACATTTGGAGAACGTTTCTGGAACTGCCGAAATAATGGAGAGCTGCAAGGACCGCTGACCAAAGCAAGGGGAAACACGGACTGAGCTGAGAGGCTGAGAGCAGGACAAGTGACAGAAGGATCAAGTAGGCTCCACCAGCCTCATAACTGATTCCAGAGGAGGTCTCATTCTCATTTATTTATGGGATGTTTTGATCACTTGTGTTTTATATACATAGTTATAGTTTCCTTACCAGAAGGACACAGCTGAGTGTGCCTTAATTTTATCATTTTTATGGGAGTATGACTCAATGAATACATGGCAAATATATCACCTTTATGAATATACTTAGGGATGAGATGCACTTTATGTTTCATTTTTATTTTTTGCAGTACTGGGGACTGAACTCTGAATCTTGCATTTGCAAGGCAGGTGCTTGTGCCGCTGAGCTATCTCCCCAGTCTGATATGCACTTTAGTATTTGATTTTTTGACAGTGAGACATACCTTGAGAAATGATAATATGCAAGATGAAATGAAATCTACATTGAATCAATAATCATTACTTTGCTATGCTCAACAAACGTGTACTTATTTTAAGACCTATAGCTGTTCAGATGTTGAAGCTGCTTTTGAATGGCTATTGAGGGTGTGATCCTGCATACTTGTAGTCCTAGCACTTGGGAGGCTGAGGAAGGCGGATCACTGTGAGTTTGAGAACAGTCTGGGTTATTTAGTGAGTCAAGGCCAGCCTAAACTACATAGTAAGTCTCTGTGTCAAAAAAAAATTTTATTTTTTTTTTATACTATAATGGATGATCACTTCTTACAGTTTATAGATTGATAGACTCTGTTGGCGCTAGATTTTAGTAAAAGACATCTTCCTAGAAATGTTCTTATGCTAATAAAAAGAATCATGTTTCATTCGTTGTGACTTACTTATGTACCTAAGTCACAGCTTCTGAAACTGGATGTGCAAATGGCAATATCTGTGACTACTGAGAACTCCTTCGTTTCTCAATTTTCTAGGTACCACTCCTATCCATGGGGGGCCAAGAATCACCCAAGCAAGAGATGAAAATGTACTTGGAATGCCCTCGATTTTCCTGGTGAAGTTCAAATTCTGATTTCATCCACTGCTGCAAGATGTCCAAGGACTGAATGTCCACGGAAGGGGATGGGAGAGCGAAGACCAAAATGCCATGGAGCCTGTAGGACGTTTTTTCAGGAGGCCCTGTGCAGGGGTATATGACAGCTCTAGTTCTAGGGAATTCCCTTCCAGTGGTCACTCTCTACAAGGTGGTTGGGCTGTCGAAGTATTCCTGAGAGAAAATGCTGCAAAATTCATCTGTTTGTGCGTGGATGGAGGGACCATACACACAGAACTTTCCTCCAAGTTAAAAAGAAAAACTTGTTATATTTTTCAAAGAAACATTTTATACTCAGGATTGCTGAAAATATAGTAAAAGACATCTACTCTTCCATGTATATATAGTTTTAGATAAAGAAAATTACAGGACACAGAATGATATATTGGGTGATTCACTATGGCCCCAATTTTTTTATCTTAAAATATATTAATTTTTTTTAAAGAAAGGATTGGTTCTCTTAACCACTTGGGTGCTAGTGGTCTTGAACCACGGTACAGTGTAGACAGTATTTATAACCTTGCACAGCATCCGGGAACAACTATTAATTTTCAGATTTAACTTAGGTGTATAGCATAGATTGATGTATGATATATATATATATATATATATATATATATATATATATATCTTTGATTAGGCTAATGCTTTGCTGCCAATAAAACTTATAGTGTTTTTGTAGAGCACTTTGAAGAGTTCATAAAATCTATGAAAGAGAGACATTATTCCTCATTCTGATTTTTTCTTACTAAAATTATCTACATTTTAAATAAATGTTTATTGTTTGGGAATTTAAAATGAAAATAAGTTATAGAAGAAAGTATAAATTCCTTCCTTACTCATTAAGACAGCCCAAAGAAAGATAACCCAGAAACACATAGTGTCCCTGCTGCTACGTAGGAAGCATTTATGAAGAGAATTTACTAGATTTTTATTGGCCTAGACTCCTGTTCAGCTGGCTTATTATAGTTCTGGTATAATGTCAAGAAATGTCTTCATTGCCAAAGTGAACTACATTTGTACCTAAAGAATAATTTATTCTATATAATTTTGCAATCTGGAAGCTGGAATTATACTTTTTATTTACTTCTCACTGAGTTCTGTATCCTTAATTACATTGATATATTTTAGCATGATTGAATGAATTTTAATATATGTACAGGGGTTAAAACAATGTATCTTTTCTGTTTAGTATGGATCTATTCTACTTTTCGAGTTAATGTGCTTAATACTTAAGTGAAATCCACATACCCTTTCATCATGCATGAAAGCCTGAGAAGGTCGCCAATGAATCTTTCTTTGAGCCAAATTAATAATTAAAATGCACTAATTTTAAGTAATAGACACAGGTACAATAGTGGAAATATTCAATTTCAACTTGGAAGTCAATTTCATATATGCACATATTACTAATTTACCAGGCATAATTTTATTTTTAATTAATTTGAACCTGTTCCGTCATTCTTTGTATTTTTTTATGTGTGAACATGGCACATTTCCTCCCCTCAGAGGAAGCACAGGCTTTGGTGGCACAAGTTCTAATTGTGATAGATAGATTAATTTATTTTGATGGATTCTAAGGCCCTCCATGGAATAAAGTAAGTATGGGGTGAAAGTTTGAATAATCTGGCTCTTTTTCAAATGGTTGCTTATAGTAAGCAGAACTGAGAAAAGAATATCATTCAGAAGTTATACCTTGGTAAGAAAAAACCAACTGATTTATTTGAGGTATTTAAAAATGTAAATACATTTGACTCTATTAACCAGAAAGGGAACAACATATTACAAACTCCTATCAGACACGAGAATGGCATTTATTTTGCTAGAACCAGTAAGAGTTAAACAAAGATAAGCAAAGGAATGTCCTTTTAAACACTAGCTTCGGGCCCATCGACCACGCTGGTAGATGCATAGTTTTGCTAAAATACTGAGAGTGCTCTATTTGAATTCTCCCCCTGAATGCACAACCTCACAGTACAGGAGAGTGTCTGAGAAAAAGTTAAGCAGTAGGAAGGGAACAATTTCCTACAGGGAGACACATGCCAATAATCAAGGCAGCTTTTCAAAAGCTATCAGGGTCTGAACTTCAGACAGACTGTCCCCTCGCAGTAGTAAGAAGAAAGAATGGCCGTTTAGTTTTTCTCCGTCTTACAAAAAGTGTTCTAGACCAAAGAAGTTGTCACTGAAAGCTTAATTGGCCCCATTATCTTTTCTTGATTGCATTTCATTTTTTTCTCTTCTTCCTCTTTTATAATTTTTAATGATTTGTTGTGGGGTGAAATCCCTGTGAATTCATTGAATCCATTTAATTCCCGGTGACCGAATATTTGTATGGAATAGAATTTGAATTAGTCTCTTCAGATAATGTTTGATACACAAATGCTTCAGTTAATTATGTTTTGATCCACTGGCTTTATCTGATTGTCTGTACTTGAAACCTTAATTTGCTTTTTAAAAGCAAAATGTTCCATTTTCAGGGAAGTGACTGCAGCCTGGGGATATTTAATTTCTGCTTTTTAATTTTGTCTTGTTCCAGATGTATAATCTTTAAGTGTAGATTTTTGAGAACAGTGACCTGGACTCTCGGGTCCACTGTCTGTGCATGAATTTCAGAAAGCTAGAGAAATGTTGCTTACATATAATGTGGACATTTGTGGGGCCGTGAGTAATGTACCCACTGGGTTTGGTATTCAAAAGCAGAATGTAATTTAAAAACACTGTTGTGAACTTTACTCAAATTATATAACTGATGGGACTGGCCAGATAGCTCAGCAGACTAAAGCGCCTGCTTAGGCAGACTCAGGGACTGGGGTTCAATCACCGGGCCCACTCCCGGGGCACAGAGGGGTAACTGAGACGGGGGTAGGTGGGGTGTGTGTGTGTGTGTGTGTGTGTGTGTGTGTGTGCCTGTAATCCCAGCACTTGGGAGGCTGAAAACAGATTGAGGATCACTACCAATCTGATCTGTGTAGTGAGACACTGTAGACCCTGTACTAAATATATATTTTTTAAAATTATGTAACTGATGAAGAGGTATGCTGTTCTACAGGTACCATCCAGGACTCATTAAATGCTATGAATTCTTATGTTCAGAAACAAATCAAGACTGGCTGATTATGGGCAATTTCAGCAATATCATTAATTAATCAGAGCTTATATTTAAGACGTGTGAAGGTAACTAGTCAGTTCTGTCAGTATTAATATGCATACAGCCCACATTCCTCTTTTTGATTTGCTGAGTTACAAAACCTCTCTCTCTCTCTCTCTCTCTCTCTCTCTCTCTCTCTCTCTCTTTGGAGTAGTAAGGAACCAAGTACAATAAATGTAATCAATTCCTTTAGATGGCTTTACTTTTTTCTGAAGAGAAGGCAGACTATAGTTTTTTGAAGCAAAAAAATTCTTTTGAAGCCATCTTTGTTGTTTGTCTTTTTCTTTTCCTCAAATGGTGATACTCATGAGCAGCGCCAACACCAGCTGGACAGTGTAAAGCATTGTGGGCTGAGCAGCTTCTCAGCACCCTGCAGATGTAGCTGTGAAGGTTTCCGTGGCAAGGGGGGGCTTCCTGTTTCCCAATGATATCGGGGAATGAAACTGCTAACCTGAAAAGTACCTGGGACGAGATTGTGTTCTCTAAACCTGCAGAATTAATTTTAGGAAGAAATACAGGTTAAGAGCAGAATACATTTACTGGGGGAAGGAAAGCTGTCTGAGATAGGGACAGAAGGTGGACCCCGGTGGGTTGCTCAGGAATCTGTTGGATGTAGGGATTTTTATAGAGCAAAACCATGTGGTGAGGTGGGCTTAAGGTGGAAACCATGGGAACTTGCATATGAGGTGGGACAAAACTATGGCCAACCAATAAGATTACAAGTACAGTTGCTCAGAAAAAAATTGGTTAAATCAGAATCAAATGGGGAAGAGAATCGCATGACAAGTGGGCATGAAGAAAAAAAGGGTCTTCCATTGGGGGTTGTGTTAGTGACTCTGGCTCTTTCAAGGTGATTGATACCCATTTAGAATATCAAACCCTCATGTCCATCCCTAGGGAAGTACGTGGCTGCATTTGTTTACTCTGTTGTCTTGAGGTCTGGCCCACAGCTGGAGGTCTGTATCTTCCAAAGTTACAAGGTCATCTTGTGTTCCTTGCTGTCTTCTAAGAGGGCTTAGCCCTGTCTGCCTGCCTATAATATTTTTATGTAACTCAGCTGCCTACACCACAAGGACTGTCCAAAAATAAAATTCTTCATGCTCAATGATCAAGTGTGGTAATAAGCACCTGTGTACCTGTATGATATATTTTGGGTTGTGTTAATTATCCTTTGGTGAAAAGTATCATACTTTTAGATGGATTTTTTTTAAGTTGAATTGTGCTACTAACTGATTCTTATGCTAGAGTGCCATTTTTAACATTGACAGGCAGACACAAATGTCTCAGGAAGATGACTTTATGGTAAACAGTTCTTACATGTATCATTATAGTTAAATTGCATATGGTGGATATGACTGTTATGGTTAATTGTCCTGCTGTGATATTATTTATAAAGTTTTGCAAGTGAGATAGGAAAAAGCTTATGATTTTTACAAGTAATGGATGAATATTGCTAATCTGTCAGTGTCCTGGACTTTTGAACAGTAGTTATTTTTAACAATGAAAGTGACAAATCCTAAAGTCACAATGAAATTCTTCTGAAAGGTATACTAGAGTTTTTACTGTAAGTATGCCACATTTGAGTAATAATGTACAACACTGAATATAATTCAGTATTTTATCCTAAAAGTAGATGAGCACTTTTAATTTCAAACTAAGGTTACCCCTCTAAAAGCAAGGAGTTACTCTTTTGCTCTCCTTTTTGCATTGCAAAGCTTTCTTCACATTGTAACCAGGTACTGAACTTATAATTAACAAAAGTGTGTTATAGCAAATAAATGGAATCTAAACTAAATGTATTTTTTCTCCCCTGAAGAAGGATAAGAGTTTTAATCTCTATGGAAAAGTATAGCTAATTGCCATTTGACAGATAATCACCGAGTCTGGTTAGACTCTTGGAATTGATAGGATGAGCTTGTATGTGGCAAACATGTAAAGAATTGTCCCATTTAGAAAGGAGAGGAAGATTAGTATCAGAAATGACAAACCAAAGTTAAGAAATGCTTCAAGGTCCTAGCAATTTTAAATCAACCTGTGGAAGTTCGTATAGAATGACTTTTCAACCTGTAATTTAGGTCTACATCTCAAGTTAAGATTCTGAGACAGAATCCTGTTTGTGAGTGGTTGTTAAATTTCAGCTAGAACCTGAATGTCCTCCCTGTGTACTGTGTTTACTTCATAATTCAGCGAATTTTGGAAGAGAGGAGGCTGGATTAGGTGTGAATAGATAGAAGTATGCACAGGCAGAATTTTAATGTATTAAAGATGAAAGATCTTCCATGAATTTGGGACAGTTATTGAGTAAAATTGGCTTTCAGAAGCTGGAGGGTGAGTAGAAGGTGAGTGATTAGGCTGGCGAGCTGTTTACGTGAGTGGAATGACATGAGAGGAAGCTTTTGGGCACCTTTGGGTTCATCTTCCTAGACTCCTAGAAACAGCTGGCCAGATCCTTTCCTGGTGACAGTTTTTTATTGGATTATTAGCTGGGCACCATTATAAGATGGGACCACCAAGAATGGTAGCAGAAGGCCCTGAAAGACTCCCAAGGAGCATGTTGGCAGGATCCATTAAGTGGGACCCCAAGAAGTAGTCCAATGACATTGCATTCTTTAAGAGTCTCATGGGTTGGTGAATGCTAAGCCCATGTGGTATTAACAAAGCTACACCTCAGCCCTAAAGGAGTAATATTATCTGCCAGTAAGTGGTGTTGCTGTGCCCCTGGAGACTATGTTTTTTTCCTCATGTTTCATCCATACCCCCAGGTTCATTCTATCTGGCACTGAAAATTTTACAAGAAATATGCACGGAACATGGATAGCTAAGTGCAGGCCTATTTGGATCCGCCTCATTTAGCTAGCCCAGGGGAGAAACAAAGCCCTGCAAGATATATTAGTTGTCTGCAAGCAAACCAATTGATAATTAGGCTGTGGAAATGCTATCATTTTAATCTTCCAAACTGGGAAACAAAAATCACATAAAGGAAAACAATCTTTTGAGTGAATTTTGTCTGCTGATATTTAGGACCCCAACTGCATTATGAGGCCGCCTGTATCATATTACTTCCAGTGGTGAATTTGTGAGGATCATAAAGAGTGGTGTGATCCTATGGGAGAAAGCAGTCTGATGTAAAGTCACCCGGTGCTTCCGTTTGCTGGACTCCTCAGAAAGCTGTGCCTCTGGAATCTAAAAGTACTTTGGATGTGGCTTTCTCCTTGATCATCGAAACAGCTGTTTTTTTGTTTGTTTCAGCAGCTCCCACACTGGATTTCCCTTCCTACAACCACCCAGCCCCCATTTATACCCGAAGAGCAGATTTCTTACAGGGTCTGTGTTTTCTGAAGGATGTTTATAGTTCTGTAGGGGTATGAGATATGGAGGGCATGCACAGGGATAATCTACTTTTCTGCATGTATTTTTTGTGCTGCTTAGACTTCCCAAAATACTCCTGCCCAAGCACAGCCAGACTAAAATGACCATGGCCT
>NDGM010974947.1:0-11251 GCA_002564305.1 Octomys mimax | reverse complement strand
TTCTTCTTCTTCTTCTTCTTCTTCTTCTTCTTCTTCTTCTTCTTCTTCTTCTTCCTTTTTTTGGTATGAAAATGGAAAATAACTTAAATTAACTTCCAATAGGCATCAGATGTTTCTCTGGGAGGATGTGGCTTTCTGTCCTCTGTGGTCACTCTTCTGTAGGCTTTTGGTTTCAGAAAGGATAGAATTATTGGGGTGGTGTCCAATCCAGAGTGGGAGGAATGGCCCAGTACTAGAGGAGGGCCTGTTTTAATGGCAAGAGTAGAATTCTCTTCCCATAGCTATTTTTTCCCATAGTTACTTAAAAGCTGTCGGAATATAATGCATGTTGTACAAATCCATTTGTTGGTCTTGTTTTTTTAATTGCATGTTTAAAAGGTTTTCTGCATTTAAATAATTACACATAGATTTTTTTCCTGCCTGTGTGATATAAAATGAGAAATGAGGAGTAGTGGATAGGTTTTGTTTTCTAATATTTTATTTATTTGTTTGGTACAGGGTATCACAATGCAGCTCAGACTTATAATGATCCTCCTGTCTCAGCCTTCTCTGGATTCCATGCTTGTACCACCATGCCTGGTTTCAGTGG
This sequence comes from Octomys mimax, assembly GCA_002564305.1. Lineage (NCBI taxonomy): Eukaryota > Metazoa > Chordata > Mammalia > Rodentia > Octodontidae > Octomys > Octomys mimax. The sequence continues at coordinate 10,662 of NDGM010974947.1, read as the reverse complement.
CCAGCTTGGCATACAGTACTGGGAATCTAACTCGGAGCCTTGCTCTTGTCAGACAGGTGCTTAGACCACCAAGCTCTCTCTCCAGCTCTGGTTTTGTTTTTAAATCGCTGGAGTCATGTGCATATATGAAAGAAGAAAGACAGAGAAATAGAAGAAAAAGGGTGATTTTTGTGGTTAGGATTAAAAGCCCATGTCAAAAAAAATCAAGTGTACTAACTTTCTGAGCCATGCTATATTTTGGAACTAAAAGAAGTCAGTCTTTCATTGAAAAATTCAATGTCATATCTTAGATTTGGAAGCCTCAGTTTTTTGTGCAAGTTGTTAGACAGATATAACCGGAAGTGCTGTTCATAGAATGCCAGGGATGTTCCCAAAAGCACAATAATGAATTAACACCATTTTTGTAAGTCAAAAAGTGTTTTCCATTCCCCAAAGAGAGCTGTTAGACCTTCTTCTCAGCTGCTGTGCACCAGCCAGCGCTGCTCCTCTCTCCCTTTCCCTCTGTCTCCCTTCTCTTCCCCGCCCAGTTCCTTCCCTTGGGTCCCTCTGCTCACCGGCTCCCAGCCACCAGTGTGTGCTACACGGAAGCTAGTGTTGGACCCTAAATAGCTTTTCAATTGCCCTCTCTCAAATTATTCATGGTGAAAATGGAACTTTAAAGACCTATATTAGCCTATATTGAAATAAAATATTCAAATACGTCTTTTATGCCTGTGTTAAGCCAGATTGTTAGAGAGAAGGATTGCATTGCATCTGACAAAAAAAAAAAAAACTTTAAGTTTTCTTCCCTAAACTATGAAAATTTTTATATGCAAACACTTGATTTGCTGATTTATCTGCCTCCTCTCAATAGTTAGTAGGAGTCTAGACTTACCCATGTTGAAAATGGCCATCTTACGGTCACCTAAATGGATAACAGTAAACAAACTTTTCTTGTTATCCACCTTCATTTCCACTCATCACTATATTTGCTGCAGACACTGGAGCAGTTTCAACAAGGGTCTCATGAAAATAAGAGCTGGGGGTCAAACACTGGCAGTTTTAAGTTAGCAAAATAAAGTTTGAAAATGGATAGTAATACATAAAAGGGAGAGCTTGTCTTCCAGAATTTTATGTTCTCTCTTCACAACATTTGCATTGTGTTCAGAGGTTTTGCAGAAATAGAAACCAGAATATTTTGATTAATAAGACATAATATAAGAGATGGCAGAGCCTGCCAGAGGGAAACTGAATATATGAAACATTCTAAAAGTGTGGCAAAGAAACCCAAATATTGATGTATCCTCAATATTCTCAGCACGTCTAGATTTTGAATGAACATTTTATTTTCTTGTCAGTGATTCAGAATTTCCACTGCTCCTGTAGAGCAACGAGGGGAAATCATGCCAACTGGGAGAAAGCTTTATTTTAAGGTTGAAGGCATGAAATAAGCACTATGAAGACAATTGTACACCTGTTTTCAAGAGTAAAAAGGCATCTCAAATCTGCTTTGCTTTTGAAAATTTGGCCAAGGAGTGTATTTCAAAGGCCCAATAGCCCATAACATTATTCCCAGGGCTCTGTGCTCTCTGCCTAATTGGGCTTCTACACATTTGCATAAGCATGATACTTCATGATTAATGCATAAGACCCAGCATGGAACCTGGTATCGATTCGTCTGGGGAGGCTTTCCCCCCACTGAAAACAATCATTGCACCTAAAATATAATTCATCACATTTGTAGGTATGACTGCCTTATGAAATAGCGGACTACATAAATACCATGACAAAACCTTTGCAGAATTGCAAACCTCTTCTGGGTAAGAAGGAATTTTTATCGTATGTACCCACAACACTGCAACCTGGTGATCATCACTAATACCAGAAAAAATTCATTTACAAAATGAAAAGTCAGGTCATAGATTTTTTTTCCAGACACTGAAAAAAATAGGTAGATTATTAAAATAATCACTTTATGATTACTTCTGGATTGCAAAGCAAACACTAGCTTTTCCCTTTGACACTTTCACACTTCACACACACCAGAGGACAGCCACGCTGATTTCCACAGCAAGGATTCCGCAGAGGTCACAGAAGCCACAGCAAAACACGCTACAAAGGCTTGAACTTCGAAAACAGAATCAATTCTAACTGAGAATGGGCTGCCACACAATTAAGGAGCATAGCGCACGGTGTGAGTCCAGGTGTTCCAAATAGTTCTGCTTGTACCCTCTCTGCTGGCTGAGCTGCTTAATTAGGCAGGAATCCATTCCCCAAAGGAGGAGATGGGATCCAAGAGTTCACCCACAGAGCTTACCATGGATGTGAATACAGAACACCTCTTGAGAAACCTTTTCTTAAAAAATCTGAGATAACTTTTAATTATAAAAAAATACATACATGATTCTAGGATGAAATTAAACTATTTGAAACTACGATGTTAAGAACTCCCTCCTCTCTCACCTTCTCCATCCCATGCCAAGTCCAAAGGTGACCTCTCAAATGAGGTGTGTATTCTTCCAAATGTTTTGTTTAATAGGAACTCAAGTGTGTTTGTGTAAACTTTGTAAGTCTAAGTAACGAGCCCTATTATGCACAGCTTCTGTGACTTCCTTTCTGCTTCACCATAGCTGGAGAATGTTTCCCTTCATAGTACATAGTACATAGTATTTATCCATGGACACATGGATAAATGCTGAGATAAATTTCAGCATTTCATAGTATCGTGCTATATCCATTTGCCGCACATAAATATTCCTCCACAGTTCTGCAGGATTGTGGTTGTTACTGCTTGTTTCTTTTCTCAGTCATGAACGACAGTACACTTGAGATTGTTGGTATCTTCAGAGGAACACATTACCTCAGTTGTAGCTGTGTTCCCAGAATTTAACACAGAGAATGTGATGTACAGTAAACATTTGACAAATGCAAAGCTAAAGTACTCGGGGAAAAGCTCAGCTGCAGAATGTTTTGTGGGCTGTGTGAATTTAAATTGATAAAGAACTTGCCTATTTTCCTACAAAAAGATTTTGCCATGATGTACTCAAAAGTACAATAGTTATGATGTTCTCTCTTGTAAAAAGTGAGAATAGTCTGGATTAATGTTTCCCAAAGTCATTGATGAGAAAACATGTTTTATTATTTTAAATCCGATTTCATTAATTTTGAAGAAAGTTAAGGATATTCTAAAATTACTATTTATTTCTACTTATTTTGGTTTTGACTATTTGCTTATGTCTTTTGCCAGTTTCCTACTGGATTTTTTTGTTAATCCCTCTTACATTGATTTCAATGTGATTGTCTTTATAATTAGATATTCAATCTTTTTGATTTACATATTACATGAATATTTTAATGTAATATTTGATTTATCTCAACATTTATCCATGTGTCCAGCTATCATTCTTTTTTTCTTTTTAATGTATTTAGTACATGGTCTACAGGGTCTCATTACACAGACTGGACTCGTAGTGATCCTTCTGTTTTCAGCCTCCCATACTCTAGGCTTAAAGGCATGCACCACCATGCCTAGTCTCAGTCACAGTCTCAGCGAACCTCGGGGGCAGGACCAGCATGGCACACTGAAGATCAAACCCAGGTCCCTGCGTCTGCCTAAATAGTAGTTTTAATCTGCTGAGTTATCTGGCCAGCTCACCAGCTGTCATTCCTAACAGAACATTTCCACACAATGTTAGGTCAGATATCTTTCTTTCATTGTTCATAAGATTTACACTTACTTTCACAAAAAATTTTCTCCATGCAAAGAATAATATCTAGTTCATGCTTCTGCACTTTTAATATTTATAATTTCCATTTATACATTACATTTGTAGCCAGTATGGAATTTATTTGGTACAAGGGGAGAACAAAGGATGTGGCTTTATTTAAACTTTTGTCATATGAACAGCTAATTGTCCTAGTACTATTTATTAAGAAGTGTGGGTTTCCAAAGACTGAAAATGTCATCTGTATCGTATAACAGATTCTCTTAGGTAGTTGGTTCTGTTTCAGAATTCCTGCCCTGTTCCAGGGTCAGAAGGTCCATTCCTGTAGCAGTGTCTTACTGTCTTAAGTGTGGTGACATTCATGGCACACTTCACATTTGTATACCCAAGACCACCCAATTGCTTTTCGTTTTTCCTCTTATTGTCCCCTCAAGTTCATACTTTAGATGTTTAAAATTAAAAATAAGATTCACTTTGCGACCATTTTGTTAGGAAAGTATCTTGCAGACTAATTTATAAAAACTAATATCTTTGCAACCTTGAGTCCTCTAATGAACACATAGAGAGATATTTGCACAACACAGTTATTTTTAGCAGCTCTCAACCAGTACTCTAACACTCCGCTTGTGTTGGTTCTGTACATTTTCAAAAGTGTGTTTTCCAGTCTTATTTCTCTCCCTGGTTTTGTAGGAGATGTTTTCTTGCATACCAGTTATTGCTTTTAAAATAAAAGCTAATTATTTTAGAAATTAATTTTGTAGCCAGTAACTGTATTAAATATTCATATTACTTCTAATAGCTTTTCATCTGATCTTTTGACTATATAAGCACATTACCATAAAAAATAAATTTATCTCCCCCTTGGAAAAATTTACACCTGTTATTTCATTCCTTGTCTCCCTTTGATATATTAATATGACAAATGATTTTAGGCTGAGTCCCAGTTACTCATGATTCATTGCTTTTAAAATTATTCATTAAATTGTTTTTATTTTAATATTTTATGTTCATTGTACTTAGAAGTTTTGTATTGGTATAAAATTAATAAGACCAGTTTGTAGTTTTCTTTTTATGGTGCCTTGTTGGATTTTATGGTCCATTTGAATGAGCTTTTCAAAGACAATTCAAAAAGTTACCTGATCTATCTGTCAGGCTTCATTAAGAAGAAATACACATTCAGGGTATTTCCAGAAGAGAGGGATTGGAGACAGGAAATTGGGTTCAAAATATTTGAAGGACAAAAGAGAAAAGTTGATTTCATCCTAAGTTCAGGACAGAAAAGGAACAGCTGCACTCCCTAAAGGACAGACCTCCAAGCGTTTGGAGGGCACCACCAAGTCTGGGGTCCTCACTTCTAGGGTTCATAAGGGGGCCCCTGGCAGAGCTGAACCAGCCCCACTGCCAGAAGTGGAATGTGGCTTCCCTGTCCTTCCTCCACTCACACTAGCGCCTTCAACAGGCAAAGTCACCACAACCCTGTTAACAAAGGCACTGCTGCCAGAGCTTTGGAATATGGAGACAGACAGTCAGAGAGGGGCTGGATACCTAGAAACAATACCCAGCATAACCTTTTCTTATTTTTTCTGTGATCACATGGATAACATTGAAAGTGCTTTTTTTTTTTCTTAAAGGTTTGAGAAGTAAACAATGAAACCCTTTGGACTGCTGCTTTGTGAGAAATGTAGTGCTCCTAAATGCCTTGCATAGATAGATTTTATTTCTGTTTCATCTGAGATCCAAGAAACTATATTTTCTTAGCAAATTTCCCTTTTCAGTAAGTTTTCATATCTATATACATAGACTTGTACTTCATAATCCATTTCTGGGGCTGGCCAAATAGTTCAGGAGTTAAAGCATCTGTTCAGGCAGACGATCCCTGGGCCTGCCATGCTGGCCCTGCCCCCCAGGGCAAGCTGAGACAGCGATTGAGACTGGGCATGGTGGCCCGCACCTGTAATCCCAGCTCTTGGGAGGCTGTAAACAAGAGGATCAGTAGGAGTCTATGCAGTGAGACCCTATAGACCCTGTAGAGCCTGTCCTAAAATAAATAAATAAAATATAATTTATTTCTGTTTCTCTCCATCTATGATGGCTTCCCCTGTCTAGATTGTTCTTGTAGAAGGCAAAGTAAGGCACACACTTAAATTAGTTGGAAGCTGGCAAAACTCAGATGAGAGCGATTTGATGGGCAGCAACTGTGATTTCACTTTTATGAGATGTGGAGCAGACAAACCAGTTGATGAGCTGAGATTCCATGTACTCATGACCTACAGAACTGTGAGCTAAGCCGAGTATGGACATACATACCTAAAATCCTAGCACTGAGATGTCTGATGCAGGCGGATTGCAAGTCAGCCTGGCTTTGGCAATTTAATGACCTGAGAAACTTATGGAAACCTTTCTCAAATACCATAAAATTAAAAATGTGAAAAGGGAGCTGAGGAGACAGCTCAGTGCTCAAAGCATCTGCCTGGCAAGCACAAGGACCCAGGTTCGATCCCCGATACTATGTACCGTGCCAGCCCCAGAACCCCAGGCACACTGTGGTGGCCACCAAAACCAGGCATGGTGGCACATGCCTGCAATCTCAGATCTGGGGAAGCTGAGACAGGATGATCACTACAAGTCAAAGCTGTGTACCAAGACCCTGTATAAATAAATAGATAAATAAATAATTTTTTAAAAAAGGCCAGGAAGAGATGACAAATATGTTAGTTTAAGCCATGTAGTTTATGCCATGTTTTCTTCTGTTTTGTTTCTTGATTACCTTAGAAGATTTTATCTAATCTATGGCTTCATTTTTGCATTTTTCAAAAATCCAACGCTCACATTTCTTCATTGATTTTGCCACTATATTTCTAGCTTTAGAATTTCTGAGAAATAATTTCAAACTTTGCATTTCGTACAAATAGAATCCCATCTTAGACATCCTGCCGCATCTTGCTCTCCTCTCCCTCCCATATTCTTTGAGGTTTACCAAGTTCTTCAGTTGGTGTCTATTTCAGTTACTTTTTCCTCATTGCTGGGATAAAATACCCAACACTGAGAATTAAGGAAGGAAAGGTTTATTTAGCTCACACTTAGGGGAGGTTTCAGTCCTTACTCAGCTGCTTCCAGGCAGAGCAGCACATGGCAGAAGGCAGCAGTTCATGGTGGTGGAAAATAGCAAAATAGCAAGAGCGAAAGGGAGGAGTAACAGCAACAATGGCTACAGAGAGCAAGTCTGTCTCCCTTGAGTTGCAGTCAGGTTGTCTGCCTGCCGCAGCCTGGGAGCAGCACTCACACCCATAATCTCAGCACTGGACCATGAATTAATCACAAACTCTAGAAGTCCACCTCACAACTGCATGAAGCTTTTGGGCGACAACTAGACGCAAACCATAATAGTGCCGTTTATTCCCTTATACAAGATTCTAGCATTCGCTGGGATGTCTACAGCGTAAAGAATCCACCCTTCCATTCTTGAGTCATAGCTGGGCTATCTCCAGTCTGTGCTTGTCTGCTCTGCTTTTGCAAAACATATTTCTATCAACATGCCTATACACTGGCCCCAGTCTCATGGGTAAGACTGTCTCCAGAGTGTATCAAAGAAGTGGAGGAACTAAGACATTTTGCAAGTTAACAAAATTTTTCCAAGATGATTGACCTGATCTATATTCCCACCAAAAATGTTCTAAGAATTTAGCTTCTTACTCTTGCCAGTACATTTTTATAGCTTCTCTTTCCTCCATGGACTGACCACTTTCTTATTTTTCTTTTTTTATTAGTGTGTGTGTGTAATGCCCGATGGTTCCATTTCTCATGCCAAGCTGGTACATGTACATAACACAGTGGATTCCTTTTCTCCTCCCTTCTCTCTGCCTTCTCTCTCCCTTGCTCTCACCTCTTGTTCCCTTCACTTTTCTTTCTGTGCATGTTCGTAATACATAACATTTGCGAGCCTTGCAGAGCATTGGTACCTGCATATGATGGATCTTAATTTCTTTTTCTTCTCCTGTCCCCCTCTTTCCTCCTACCTCCCTTCATCTCTTGATCTCTGTCCCTTTTGAGAAAAATCCATCTCCCTACTTCTTCTTATCATCTATTTTGTTCTTCATTTATATTTTCATTTGTTGTATACAATAATCTGCGCAATATTAAAGGGTGTGCATCTGATTTGCTTCACTTAACATTGGAGTCCTAAGGTGTACCCATTTTCTTACATGTCACTTGAGTTTATCTTTCCTTGTGGCAGAGTAGTACTCTGTGGTGTTGAGTACCATGATTCATTTGTCTGTTTGTCTGCTGATGAACATAGAAGCCACCTCCAAGATTCAGCTATTACGTGCTGCTACAAATATGGGTACAAATGCATCGCTGTACTAAGATGTCTTTAAATATTTCAGGAGGATAACTGAAGGGGGAATAACTGAGTCGAATAGAAGCTCCGGTTGTATTTTTTGAGGACTCTCCACACTTGTTTCCTTGGTTGCTGGATTGATTTAGGTTTCCACTCTAAGTGAAGAAGAGTTCCTTTTATCCTGCAGCCTCACAGCACTTGTCATTATTTGGCTTCTCGCGGACGGCCATTCTTGCTGGGGTAGAATGTGATCTTAGAATGCTTTAATTTGCATTTCTGTGATGTCAATGATTTCTTTGTGTATTTAGTGTCCCTTTGTACTTCTTTTGTGAGGTTATGTCTTCATTTCGCTTTGTCATTTTTTGACTGAGTCTTTCATTAGGGAGTTTAATGGTTCAAGTTCTTTACCTATTATAGATGAGTCCTCTGAGGAATCACTGGAAATTTTTTTTATTCTGTATGTTGTCTTTCATTATGTTAATTGTTTCTTCTGCTATACAGAAGCTTTTTAATTTGATATGATCCCACTGGTTGATTCTTAAAACTATTTCCTGTGTAAGTAGGCTAGGATTTCAAAAGTTTTGTTTTGTCTTCCAGTAAATTAATTGTTTCTGATTTAGTGTTCAGTTTTTGATCCATTTTGATTTTAGTGTAGTACATGGTGAGACGATTAGGTCTAGATTCAGTCTTCAGCATGTTGTTCCCTAGTTTTCCTAGCACCATGTATTAGGGAGGCTTTCTTTCCTCCAGTGCATGCTTGGTGTCTTTGTGCAAGATTGAGTACTTGAATATATGTGGGTGTATTCTGTATGATCTCTTCTGTTCCATTTGTGGTACTTTTTGATAAACAAGCCCCTGACTTTACTTGAGTCATATAGATCCATGTTTTGCCTTTAGCTTCTGCCCATTTATCTTAAGAACTCGCCCTTACCTGAGATATTAAAATCACTTTGTTTTACTTTTTAAATTAATAATTTGTTACCTCACACTCACGTTTTTAATAAACTTGGTATTCACTTTTGTAGCAGTACGTGTTAGAGTCTAACTTATGTTTGTCACATCTAACTGTTATCCAGACACAGGGCGTTGAGAAGCGATGCCTCATTCCCTTGTGTTAATCCATCTCTCCTACACGTGAAGTTTCACTAGGTTATAGTTGGAGATTATCCAATTTTATTAAATGTCTGTATTTGTTCATCCTAACAATATCTTATCTGTGTAATCATTGTGCATTTGGCTGATAAGACAAACCCTTTCATCTTGTTCTTTCCAGGCTTTGTTCTTATTAATCATCTGTTTTACTTTAGTAGTTTTAAAACTACCTTATAATGTCCCACATAAACACGAGTGCAAATTTACAAACATGTTTACACAAGTTTGGTAATTTTCAATAAATAACACCAACCCTGTGAATAAAATTGTGTTTTTCATTCTGGAGGGAGATTTCATTTTAATTCTAAATAAAGGATTTGTGCTTTTACTTCTTTTTCAGTGGTAGGTAATGGAATATTCTTGAAGATTTTATTTGGTATTCTTTGTCTATAGATATATCAAATATAATGGGAGACTTTTTAGTGGACATAATTAGACTTTCTCATTTCATGAAAATTTTCTGTATCTCTGAATACGTTCCATTTTAGTTGCATTATCTATACTTTAGGAAATGTTTATTTGGGATTTGTATAATTTCCTATTTCTGGTTTCCATAATTTTTACAGACTTTTAAATTGTATTGTTGTTATTTATAGCTCCATTTTTTTGTTATTTTCATAAGAATTTTTTTCATTGTTACTGACTGATAGTTTCCCATATCGATCATGTACTACTCAATTTCTAATTTGTAAATTAGAAATTTACAAGTTTCTAATTTTTCTTATTTTTCTTCAAATGTTCTTTCTTTTTAAAAAAATTTGGTACAGGGTCTCACTATGCAACTCAGACTCATAGTGATCTTCCTGCCTCAGCCTCCTCAGTGCTGGGATTACAGGCATGTGCCACCAAGCCCAGTTTCCATGGTAGGCAAGGGATGGCCAGGGCAGGGCTGGCACATCATGCAGTACCAGGAATGGAACCCAGGACTTTGCACTTGCCAAGCAGGCTCTTATACCATCAAGCTATCTCCCTGGCCCCTCAAGTGTTCTTTTAATTGATATAAAGATGTTCACCTTTAACTTATAGCAGTTTCCAAATTGTTATCTCTTTTTCCACTTTTCTTCTATGTATTCATTATTCAACTTAAATTTGATAGCTTCCAGTATTTCTTATAGTGCCTCTTTTGTATTTCTGCTAGCAGTTTTCTTCTGGGATGGCCACTCTACCCATAATCTTCGCTGTATTTTTTCTTTACATTTGTATGGAATTTCTTTCACTATATTTTGCATGTGTTTTACTCAAAACTTGATTAGAACATATAAACTATGCTTCCCCAAAACCTCAAAAATAGATAGTGCTCACTCTAGAAGTGCGTTGAGACTATGATTAAGCAAACAAATGCCTTTGAAATGAACAAATGCCTTTAATTCAACAGAAGTATTGATCAAAAGCTTTGGTGGTATAATAGATGTGTGACCTGAGGTCCCCGGTAGTGCGCCGTGATCGTATAGTGGATAGATGTGTGAC